>MTSL01000003.1:0-73732 GCA_002794465.1 Paramicrosporidium saccamoebae | reverse complement strand
AATGCTCTAAAGCTTGGCACGGGCAAGTAGCAGACTTTGGGCATACTCATGGATGGAACCATCAAATTTCTGGACACGAGATTCGGCACAGATCCAAATTTCAGTGCAGAGGAGATCAATAAACCGCTTGTCGTGAGACACAACTAGCACACCACCCGTGTAATCGCGAAGAGCCTTGATTAGGGCATCGATGGTATCCATGTCGAGATGATTAGTGGGCTCATCTAGAATCATAATATGCGGACGTTCCATGGCAAGAAGGGCAAAGACGGCACGGCTCTTCTGTCCTCCTGAGAGAGTGGCCAGTGTCTGTAGGGCTAATGGACCACTGAGACCAAAGGCTCCAAGTTGATGACGGTACTCCTCCTCCGTACTGCCGGGGAATCGCTGCTGCATTAGTTGGAGGGCGTTTAGGCGCAAATCGAGCTGGTCCACATGGTGCTGGGAGAAGAAGCCGATGCGGAGACGACCGTGGCGGTAAAGATGCCCAGAAGTGGGCTCCAATGGCCCACAGAGTAGCCGGAGCAGAGTGGTCTTTCCAGCACCATTAGGGCCGACAATAGCGAGCCGAGAGCCGGGCTGCACATTGAAATTGACGTGTTCCAAGATCATAGGACTTGCCATTCCCTCCTCCCTAGGCGGATATCGGAATGAAACCTCATCTAGTTGCAAAATTGGAGGTGTCATCTGCTCGACCGCAGGGAATCGCACCACTACAGGCGCCTCAGCAACCACGGGCTTCAGATCCGGCAGCTTTTCCAGAATCTTTAATCGACTCTGAGCCTGAGGAGCACGATTAGCATTGTAGCGCCAGCGATCCACAAACGCCTGCAGGTGTTGGCGATATTGCAGCTGCGCCTCGTATTCACGCTGCTGATTCTTCAAACGCTCCTCGCGAGTCGTCAAGAATTGGACGTAATTGCCACGATAGGCTTCAAGTTGTTCATTGTGCATATGCAGAACATCGGTCGCAATATTATCGAGGAAACAACGGTCGTGACTCACAACTAACAATGTGCCGGGCCAATTCAAGAGATATCCTTCAAGCCAAACCACAGAGGGGAAATCCAACATGTTGGTAGGTTCGTCCAAAAGAAGCAAGTCGGGCTGGCAGAACAAGGCACGGGCAAGGGCAATGCGCATTCGCCACCCACCAGAAAAGTGTTTGGTCGGTTTGCGCTGATCATCGTTGCTGAATCCTAAACCATTTAGGATCATTGATGCACGTGCTTCGGCACTTGCAGCATCCATTTCATGCAAAACGCGATACACTGCCTCTAGTCGGTGGGTCATCATGCGACTAATCTTGTCATCGACTGGAGGAACGGATTGTAGGGCCAATTGGAGTCGCCTCTCTTCAGCTAACAATGCTTCGCGCTTGAAATCAGCCGACAGCACGCTTTGGAGTGCAGTAGTGTCGTCACCCACAACTTCTTGTTCAACATGAAGAATAGACGTTGTGGCCGGGACAGAAAGCTGGCGTGACGACATGTTTCTCAGCAGAGTGGATTTTCCAACTCCATTGCGTCCAACCAAACCATATCGACGGCCATAGGACAGTAACAGTGATGCGTTGGTTAGGATACGTTTCCCTCCCAAAGTAATATCAAAGTTTTCAAGTAAAAGGTCGCGGGTAACACGAGGCCCATCCGACATGGTCTCGGAGAGTAACTCGTCAACCACCGCCTGGGGATCCCATTCAACCTGTTTTGTAATTGCCGCAATCTCATCGTCAATCAGCTGCTTGGGGTCGGCAGCCTTCAGTCCTCTCTTCTCCGCCCGCTGTCGGTGACGAGAGATGACCTTTTGGAGTTTGTCCTTGTCGACTTGTGAGGCCACAACTCTCTTGGAGGCCAGCCAGTCAAGCGACACTTTGTTCGTATTGCTCATGGAAACGCTAATCGGCGACAAGTTCATCTGAACGGGGTTCTCAATCGGTACAATGGACTCGGCTACCTCCCATTCACTAATCTGCTCATTTGTAGAACGGCCCTCGTAAATAGTCTTCCAGCACGAATCCCAATCTGCATCATCTAATCCAGCCTCTCTTAAAATTGGCTCAATGGTTGTGCGCACCTCCTGCACTGCATCCCCACCACGGCCTCCATCTGCCATCCAGTTTTTCACAATCTGCTCCACAAAGTCAATGACCGCCCCGTGTACTTCCTTCCTCTTTGCAACTTTAAGCAGGTCTTCTTGGATAGCTTCCATTTGGAAAAAATACCCTGGCAAGGCCACTTAAGCGACGGCACACCGCCACTGTTTGTGATGCCAGGTAGCACGGAGGGCATGCTGAGTGTTGATGAAAAAGTGTCGCTGGCGACAGAACTACTAGGTCAGTGTCCGCCCGGCGAGTTTGCGGATGTCTTGCAAGGTAACAGGCGTGGTTGGCGCAATGACTGGTCAGATATACAGACAATCTTGGGGAATGATGAGCTTCTCATTAGGCTCCATGAAGCAGTCAAGCAGAGGAATTTGCAGACTGGAGCAACAGTTACCATCAATGATGGTAGTGTCCCTGTCATATTGACGGAATATAACGAGCTCACTGACGGCTCCTTTCTAGAGCCCGAATCGGGGGCGATAGTTACAGTGAACCACTTTAACTTGGTACAACAAATCCCCACCCATTGATTGTTACAGGAGGTGGAAGAGACAATAATAGACGAGTCGAGTTGCTGCAGGGATGAACTCAGATTGGCCATCAAGGATGCTATAAATGCATACATGAAGCAAGCCCTGCCAAAAGGAAGAAACCTAGTCACCTTAAGAGACGGAAAGTACCATCTAGCGCTAGTTGGCGATCGTTTCCAGCTTGAAAATATGAGAAACGGCCAGTGGTACTCGTCATGGCTCATCGATCCTACTGAAACGATGGTGCGTGGAACCATAAACATTATCGTTCATTATTTTGAAGACGGAAATGTACAGCTAAACACTACGCGAAAGTGCGAATTCTCCTGGAGCTTGGAAAAGTACGCTGGCGATATGGCGGATGCTGCTCAGGAGCTGGTCAAGCAAATTCGAGCAAAAGAGGACGAGGTACAGGTGGCAGTGAATGAGGCCTATGGCCAACTTGCAGAGACGACATTTAAGAAATTGAGAAGACAGCTTCCCATCACTCGCGCCAAGGTTGACTGGTACAGCAGGCGATGCGATTTACATTATAGGGGTAAACTGGCGTCATACAAGGTCGGAGATCAGCTCAAATGAGGGAAATTTAATTTGTGAAGAAATATTGAATTATAGTCTATGAAATGGGATTGATAAGCCTGTAGTTTGTAAAATGAGACTGATAAGCCTGTAGTCTGTAAAATGAGACTGATAAGCCTGTAGTCAGTGCAATAGGATGAATAAGCCTGTAGTCTGTAAAATGAAATGAACATGTCATGTATATGGATAAGCCAAAGTAAAGGTTCTATCGTCACTTTGTGGTCTATCTATAGTCTCGACAATTCATCATTTCACATATATGGAACATGGATAACGGGTTGTTACTGTGAGGCTCAAGTGGAGTCCCTTATTGGAGTTTTGCAGATATGCTACCTCACGCTAATTACAGACATAAACCTCACGGCCAAAATTAACCTAATCTTTGGTTCTGCTCGCAGAGGTATTATCACGCACACCACAGGTAATAGCCGACAGTCGTTGATAAATTGATTGTTTACTTTTCTGATCCATGCTGGATGGACTTTTGGTGACCTATGGCTCGCAGAATGGAACATCTCAGGACTATGCCGAAAACCTGTATCTCGAGGCCACAATGAAAGGCATCAAGACTCGTATAATGACTCTGAACGAATTCTCGCAGGTAATGCCTTGCAATCCACGTCATTCTGTAGAGCTTTCCGATACAAGAGGGACATGTAGCCATATTAATATCCAATACGGGCGACGGCGATTCACCCGACAATGCCACTCATTTCTGGGCTTGGATGAATGAATCTGTTGGTACAGGCTGCATGGACGGTAAAATGGTTGCTTTGCTAGGTAACAAAAGACACTAGAAAACTAAAGCTTTAGGCTTTGGCGATAGCAACTACACTACTTTCAACAACACTGGAAAGACCCTCGAGGATAGGCTTCCACAGCTTGGTGCTAAATGGCTGATCCGGCCTGCTTTTTGCGATGCCGAGGTTGGGTAGCGGTGTGATGGAAAGACTGATTTTTTAGGAACGATGCCACAGTAGAACCTTGGCTGGAGTCATTTTGGAGTGCAGTCGAAGGCCGTCAACCTTCAGGGGTGACGCCTGTAGAAGTGATGGACCGCTTGGTGGAAGAAACTGCCGTCTTGACTGTTGCACCGACCAAGGCAGCCTACAAGTATTGGAAATTCCCTACCAAAGATACATTGGTAGAGACAGACCTGGACACATTGCCAAAGATTCACCCATCCACAATTTCATTGTCGTTCGTCACAGATGAGTGTGCCAAGAATGACTTGACAAATCCCCCATTGGAAGCCAACTATCAGCATCCCATTACTGGTATTAATGTTGAGATGAACACCATTACAGCGCCTGAAGCAGTCAAAGAAGTCGTATCAGTTCAGTTTACAGTGGATGACAAACGTTGGCTATGTGAAGCTGGCGACGCTTTTGGAGTCATCTGTGAGAATGATCCCGAGATTATACAGTCTTTTCTCAAATTGCTTGGTTTGGATGGAGATCAAGTGATCTGTGTCACTCCGTTAATTCCTATCCCTACGGAAAGTCTCCTCTCAGTTGTTGCGGATTGCCCAATTTCCATTTATAACCTTTTTCTAAGATATGTGGACGTGATGCAGTTTCCAAAAAAGGCCTTCCTGAGAGGGCTTGCCGAGTATTGTGACAGCAGTGTTGAGAAGATGAATTTATTGTACCTCTCTTGTAGAGCCGGTTCAAAGGAGTACATGTCACTCGCATCGAGCCACGCAAATATCATGGATTTTTTGTATACATTTTCAAGCTGCAGACCGCCACTCGACTTTTTATTGAGTAACATGACCCTGTTACATCCACGATTCTATTCAGTGTGTAGCGCGACGGGAAGCAATCGCGTCGAGTTTGTCTATAGTTCAATCGAGTACCCTATGCCAGATGGTAGCATCCGGAAAGGGTTATGCAGTTCTTGGCTGGAGAGATGCCAAAGGCGCTTACGTCAAGGAGACCATTTAAAGTTTAACGTCTTCCCTCGTCCTTCTCCACACTTTCGACTTTCCAAGGACTTATCAGTGCCAATTGTCATGATTTGTGCTGGCACGGGAATCTCACCATTTATTGGATTTCTTCGTTCTGAAACGGCAAAACGCAGTTCTGTATGGCTTCTCTTTGGATTCAGGAACCAAGACAAGGATTTCTTATTCAAAGACGAATTGGAAGGGTTCCTTTCAGATGGATCTCTTTCGAGGTTAACGATCACGTGCTCCAGAGATTCGACATCTGGTCATCCCAAATATGTACAGGATGCTTTAAGGACGCATTCGCTGGAAGTGTTCAAGCTCATGACATCTGAGCCTGGTGGGTTGATTTATATCTGCGGAGACGAATTGACCATGATTAAGGACGTAAATAATTGCATCCAAGAAATGATTGCTGAACATGGCCAAGTCTCGGCTACAGAGGCACAGGCTATGTTTAATAACTGGAACGCAAACAAGCGAATAATTAGAGATGTCTGGATATGAGAATATCTTTGTGAGGTTCAAGTAAAGACCCTGTTTGTTAAACAGCATCCATTTATTTTTGGCGAGCCTGGTCCAGATGGCAGTCCCACCGTCTGGTCCGGTTATATTAAGAATGGTCACCTATAAAGAAGCCATATACTTTAATAAAAATAAGTTCACTCATCAACACCCTGTTGGTTAAATAGTGTCGCGTAATGGGGATAAATAGTATGGATACACATCTCACTGTCCTGAAATACCCAGCAAAGCGATCCACTCTAGCACACAAATACCCAACTAATCAATCCTCTGCCTCTACGTCACACCACGATCTGATGTATTGGTCTATAATGGCATCTTTCATAAAAAATATTCTTGCTCGCCAACAGGCCCTATTAAACGGCATCCACCCATGACTGATAGCCTAGATAGCTGAATGCAAATAGTTAAATGTCGGGATATGAGAATATATTTAATGGCCTGCTCGTTTGGACAATAATTCCCTTCGGCGTGCTTCAGCCTCGGCATCCTAGTTGAAATTGAAGGGTTAAGAGTCAGGGATACCACTGTAGACAAATCGATAATCAATTCCTATGAAACGAGTAAGCTCCAGCTAGCGCAAGAGTACCTTGTGGTTCCTTCCGTATATGTAAATGGGAATATTGGCGAGTATCAAACCAAAGGCCACGACTGCAGTGTTGATCCGCCACTGCCTCGGGTGCGGCCACCAGCCGCTTGGCGACCATACCCACTTGGGATATGGAAATCTCGGTAGTCCGCTCTGTCCACCTCCCCCCTATAAAATGACAACTCCGCAGAAAGGTTACCATTGGCAGGCCACTTCCCCTGCCGCAACGAACTCCTTAAAATGATTGGCCGGGGACCGTGGCCAACGAGACGGTAGCGCGCGCACGTCAGGTCATATTGCGCTATCCATCCATCCTTCATTCTAGTAGCATATATACAGCAAACTAAACTTGTGTAGACCTACAAAGATTCCGACCGAAAACTCCATTGCAATGGCCGATGCTGGAGACGAGCTCATTGATTATGAGGAGGAAGAGGAGACAACTGTCCAATTGAGCGCCCCCGCCAAAGCCGACGGAAAGGATGCTGCGGGCGTAGACAAGGGAGTAAAGAAGGGATACGTTGGTATTCACAGCACCGGCTTCCGTGACTTTTTGTTAAAGCCCGAACTGCTCCGTGCCATCGCAGACTGCGGTTTTGAGCATCCCTCAGAAGGTTCGTCAATTTTTCAGAAAAGCTTACCGTGACATAGTTCAGCAAGAGTGCATCCCGCAAGCGCTGCTTGGAATGGACGTTATTTCACAAGCCAAGTCAGGAATGGGCAAGACTGCCGTCTTTGTCCTTGCCACCCTGCAGCAGATTGAGCCGGTGGCTGGAGAGGCCTCTGTCCTTGTGCTGTGCCATACACGTGAATTGGCTTTCCAGATTAAGAATGAGTATTTGCGTTTCTCAAAGTACATGCCGACCCTTAAGACGCACGTCTTTTATGGTGGTGTGAGTGTTAAGCAAGACCATGAGGTTCTTAAGACTGATTGCCCAAATATCGTTGTGGGCACCCCAGGTCGTATCTTGGCTCTCCTCCGGGACAAGACCCTGAATCTGAAGAGTTGCAAGCATTTCATCTTGGATGAGTGTGACAAAATGTTAGAAGCTTTAGGTAGGCCGTCGCTATTACGACTCATCTTGTAGACATGCGCCGAGATGTCCAGGAAATCTTTAAGCAGACTCCCCATGAAAAGCAGGTAATGATGTTCAGCGCCACCTTGAGCAAGGATATTCGTGCCGTCTGCAAAAGGTTTATGCAAAATCCATTGGAAGTGTACGTGGACAGCGAGACTAAGCTCACTCTTCACGGTCTTCAACAGCATTACGTTAAGCTTGCCGAAAACGAAAAGAATCGGAAGCTCATAGATTTGCTCGACGCCCTCGAATTCAACCAGGTCTGCATTTTCGTCAAGTCTGTCTCTCGGGCAAACGAGCTGAACAAGCTGCTGGTAGAGTGCAACTTTCCCTCGATTTGTATCCATTCCGGTATGCCCCAGGAGGAGCGTATTGCTCGATACAAGAGTTTCAAAGAGTTCAACAAACGTATCATGGTGGCGACCGACATTTTTGGACGCGGAATCGACATTGAACGCGTTAATATTGTGATCAACTATGATATGCCAGATGGTGCGGACAGCTACCTCCATCGGGTCGGACGTGCTGGTCGTTTTGGAACCAAGGGTTTGGCCATTACCTTTGTAGCCACCGCAGAAGATTCAACCGTCCTCACCCAGGTGCAAGAAAGGTTCGAAGTCAATATTACGCCTCTTCCAGACAAGATTGAAATTTCCTCTTACATGAACGCCTAAGCAGGCAGGACTACACTGCTGTCTACTCAGTCCAATTCTGTGTGTGTAAACGTACCATCAATTGATGGAATAAAAAGACTCTTTGTAAATGCACGGTTTATGTAGTGTTGCACGTACTCTCGGGATTCGGAAACCCCGGTCGGGTTGGCAGGATGTATTTGACTGGAATATTCGACCGGGACTGGCCAGGACGACGAGGTTGGCGGCAGAGTCGCTAGTTACGGCTCCACCACCTTTATCCTTGCGTTGCTGGTGGGTCTACGCAGTATTCCTAACTAGTAGAATCTCTCCTCCCAGAAGTCATGACAGCCCAAGCTACTGCCGCTTCAACGGCGTTGGCCTCTGCCATCCCAATAAAAAAGATTCGCCGGGTGCAGTTTGGCCTCTTCTCTCCCGACGAAATTGTACAGTGCGTCCCCAATATGGTTAATCCGTGTGTAGAAGGCAAATTCTGTGGTGAAAGTAGACTACCCGGAGACTTATGACCCTTCTACATCGTTGCCAAAGGTTGGTGGTCTGCTCGACATGCGTCTTGGCTCCAATGACCGGAATTTCAAGTGTGCTACTTGTGGAGGGAGCATGACTGATTGTCCGGGACACTTTGGACACATTGAACTTGCTAAGCCAGTATTTCATGTGGGTTTTGTTCCCAAAATTAAAAAAGTGCTCGAGGCGGTCTGCTTCTTCTGTTCACGCATAAAGACAGACGAGGTAGCGTGTCTCGTCATCCATTCTTATTCATTTTAGGACTCTATCCGGTTTTCCCAGCCAAAAACACTACGGGACTCGCGTTCTCGATTGAACCATATCTGGAGCCTGTGCAAGGGAAAAATGACCTGTGATATGGGACAGAATTCCGAGGCTGAGGGAGCAGTGCAGGCAACTGCAAAGAAGCGAATAGGCTGTGGCCATCGCCAGCCCGTGATTAGGTGTGAAGGACTACGCTTAGTGGCATCTTTCAAGACTGTGGCCAGCGATGAAGGAAACCCCAACGAGGGCAAAACTTATATTTCGGCCGACAAGATTCTGGGTATCCTAAAGAGGATATCGGATGAGGACTGTATTGCCATGGGATTTAATCCTACATTTGCCAGACCCGAATGGATGATTCTGACCATTATTCCAGTCCCTCCCCCTCCAGTGCGCCCCTCTATCATGATGGATGCATTGTCCAGGAGCGAAGATGATTTAACCTACAAATTGGCTGATATTGTAAAGTCGAATGCTAATCTAAAGAAGCATGAAATTGATGGTGCACCTGCCCACATTATTGCCGAGTATGAGCAACTCTTGCAATTTCATGTTGCAACATATATGGACAATGATCTTCCCGGCATGCCTCAGGCGTTGCAAAAGTCTGGGAGGCCTTTGAAATCCATTAAGGCTCGTTTGAAGGGCAAGGAAGGTCGAATCCGCGGGAACTTGATGGGAAAGCGTGTTGACTTTTCTGCCCGTACAGTCATCACTCCAGATCCCAATTTATCTCTGGACCAGGTAGGTGTTCCCCGTTCAATTGCACGTACTCTGACCATTCCCGAAGCGGTGACGCCGTTTAATATTGCACGGCTTCAGGGGTTTGTGAACAATGGGCCAAACGAACATCCAGGTGCGCGGTATGTGATCCGGGATGATGGGCAGCGAATTGATTTGCGGTTTGCACGGAAAGCGGGAGAATTATTTCTCCAGCCAGGCTACACAGTTGAGCGACATTTAATGGACGAAGATTTGGTCATTTTCAATCGACAGCCCTCTTTGCATAAAATGTCCATGATGGGACATCGCGTCAAAGTGATGCCATGGTCAACATTCCGACTAAATCTTTCAGTAACGACACCCTATAACGCAGATTTTGATGGAGACGAAATGAACTTGCACGCTCCACAATCATTGGAGAGTAAAGCCGAGATTTCCGAGCTTTGCATGGTTCCCAAAATGATCATCTCGCCACAAGCGAATAAGCCAGTCATGGGTATTGTGCAGGACACGCTCTGTGGAATCCGAAAGTTTACCCGTCGTGATGTCTTTATGGGGCCGTCTCAAGTTATGAACACGTTAATGTGGGTCAGTAATTGGGATGGAAACATTCCCACGCCGGCAATTCTTAAGCCCGTGCCGAGGTGGACTGGAAAGCAGTTGATGACGCTCATCATCCCGAGGGTGAATCTTGTCGGACTGCATTCCGCCCATCCAGATAATGAAGTTGGCGACATTTCTCCAGGAGACACTAAGGTCCTAATTGAAGATGGAATTCTTCTCTGCGGTACTTTGTGTAAGAAGACTGTGGGTAATTCTCCTGGTGGGCTGGTTCACGTCATTTGGAATGAACATGGACCTGAAGTGACGCGAAACTTTTTCAACAATGTCCAAACGGTAGTCAACTACTGGCTCCTAGGACATGGTTTCAGCATTGGCATTGGTGATACGATTGCCGATAAGCAAACCATGGAGACCATCAACAATACAATTGCCACTGCAAAGGATTCGGTCAAAAAGATTATTTTGCAAGCACAGGAGAATCGGCTTTCTTGTAACCCAGGAATGACTCTCCGGGAATCCTTTGAGAGCGAGGTCAATAAGGTTCTCAACAAGGCTCGTGATGCCTCTGGTACTAGTGCACAGCGTAGCTTGAAGGAACAGAATAATGTGAAACAAATGGTAGTTGCTGGCTCCAAGGGCTCCTTTATCAACATTTCCCAAATGACCGCCTGTGTCGGTCAGCAGAATGTTGAAGGCCGCCGTATTCCATTTGGTTTTCGGTACCGCACGCTTCCTCACTTTACCAAGGACGACTACGGGCCAGAGTCCCGTGGCTTTGCGGAGAATTCGTATCTCCGAGGATTGACACCCCAAGAGTTCTTCTTCCACGCCATGGGTGGACGCGAGGGTTTGATTGACACGGCAGTAAAGACTGCAGAGACAGGATATATCCAGCGTCGTTTAGTGAAGGCTTTGGAGGATGTGATGGTTAGATATGATGGGACCGTCCGCAATGCCGGCGGAGAGATTCTTCAATTTAGATATGGAGAAGACGGCCTAGACGCAATTTGCATAGAAAGGCAGTCGCTAGACATTCTCCGTGCTGGCGAAAAGGACTTTACAAGGAGGTACAGGATTGACGTCACCGACACTAAATGGACTTTGGCCAGCTATCTGGTCGAATTGGACATTTACGAAGAAATGACTACGAATCCCTCTGTTCAAATTGCACTTGATCAGGAATTCCGTCAACTCCAGGAAGATCGGCAATTACTTAGGTCGACCATTTTCCCTGATGGCAATGGAAGCAGACCCCTTCCTTTAAATCTCCGGCGACTAATTTGGGACTCTCAGAGACTCTTCCAGCTCGATCCCAGGAATGCTTCAGACTTGCATCCCCTTCGGATCATTGAGGGAGTCAAGGGCGTTTGTGAAAAGGTGATTGTGGTGGCAGGGAGTGATCGTATCAGCAAGGAAGCGCAACACAATGCTACCTTGCTGTTTTGTATTTTATGTCGATCAATGCTGGCTACACGTCGTGTTTTGGAAGAATTTAGATTGAGCAGGGCTGCTTTCGAGTGGATTTTGGGTGAAATTGAGAGCAGATTTGCAGCTGGCGCCGTGCCTCCCGGAGAAATGGTGGGCACCATAGCAGCGCAGTCAATTGGAGAGCCTGCCACACAAATGACCCTAAATACTTTCCATTACGCTGGAGTCGCGTCCAATGTTACTCTTGGTGTGCCTCGTCTCAAGGAAATTATCAATTTGGCCAAGAACATTAAGACACCCTCTCTCACAGTCCACTTGAAGCCAGAGTATTCGCGATCAGCCATAAGCGCCAAGCAGGTCCAGGTCCAACTGGAACACACAAATCTAAAAAAGGTGACGGCGGCGGCAGAGATTCATTACGACCCCAATCCTTTGACCACGATTATTGATGATGATTTGGACTTTGTGCAGGCTTATTATGAGCTCCCAGATGAAGAGGTAGACCCTAAACGTCTTTCTCCCTGGCTACTTCGTGTTGAATTGGACCGTGCCAAGATGTTGGATAAACAATTGACGATGGCAGAAGTCGCAAATCGCATTACTGAAGAGTTTAATCGTGATCTGCATGTCCTTGCAAACGATGACAACGCTGAAAAGTTGATTTTGCGCTGTAGAATTGTAAACGAAAATCCGGTAGAGGATAAGATGAATGATGAGGACGACGAGGCCCGCATTGAAGAAGATGTTTTCCTTCGTCGCATTGAGTCAAACATGTTAAACTCTATTAATCTTCGTGGTATTGATGGGATTCGCCGAGTGTTCTTGGTGGATCATAAGGGAGTCACAATCAACGATAAGGGGGAATTTGAGACACAGAGCGAATGGATTTTGGAAACAGAGGGAGTAAATCTTCGGCAGGTGATGAACCATGCGGCCGTTGACTCTTCTCGAGTCTTCAGTAACAACATTATTGAAGTCTACGAAGTTCTTGGCATTGAGGCGGCAAGAGCAGCAATTCTAAGGGAACTTCGCAAGGTCATTGAATCCGATGGTTCCTATGTGAATTACCGCCATTTAGCCATGTTGTGCGATGTAATGACTGCGAAAGGCTATCTGCTGGCCATTACCAGGCACGGGATCAACCGTGCTGATACCAGTGCCTTGATGCGTTGTTCGTTTGAAGAGACTGTAGAAATTTTATTAGAAGCAGCCAGTAATGGCGAGAGCGACGCTTGTCGTGGGGTTGCTGAGAATGTGATGCTTGGACAGTTAGCGCCACTAGGAACTGGATCAATTGAGATGCGAGTTAACGAGTCGGCCCTAAATCACGCCTTGTCATATTCGCAGAACTTTGCAGCTGCAGACTGGCAGAATAACGGCGCGCGAACTGGCGATTACACTAGTTATCCAGATGGGCAAAGATCGCCTGCGTATTCAATGTATAGTGGCGCTCCCATGAGTCCAGCGTCCGGATCTTTCTCGCCGGCCTGGAGCGATGCTGCGGCCGGTGGTAAGTGGAGTCCATTTAGGCAGTCTGGAAGTGCTTCGCCTCGGTATTCGCCGGCGAGTCCCGCATACTATAGTCCTGCCAGTCCGGCGTACGAAGCTGGGGGAGCCAGTCCACGATACAGTCCTGCTAGTCCGGCATACTCTCCTGCTAGTCCGGCTTATTCTCCTGCAAGTCCGGCCTATAGCCCCGCAAGTCCAGCCTACAGTCCAGCCAGCCCGGCTTACAGTCCAGCGAGTCCTGCCTATTCTCCGACTAGTCCGGCATATAGCCCTACTAGTCCGGCCTACAGTCCCACTAGTCCGGCATATTCTCCAACTAGTCCGGCGTACTCGCCTACAAGCCCTGCTTATTCTCCGACTAGCCCGGCTTACAGTCCCACTAGTCCGGCGTATTCGCCTACCAGTCCTGCTTACAGTCCAACGAGCCCTGCCTACTCTCCCACCAGTCCTGCTTACTCGCAATCTACAACGCAAGGCAAGCAATGAGCATGGCTTGTGTTATATTTAAACATGGATCGTATTCAAAATAAACGATCGATTTTATTAGAAATCCTGCTCCATGGTTTGGGTGTGACGGACGAATGAGAAAGACCCTTGGTTCGGCCAGGGTTCGCGTACTGGTCCATATGAAGTTCTCGCCAAGTAAGTGTCATTCCATAACGTTCCCATACATCCGTCCTTAAGCCCATCTATATGCGTTTAAAACCGGACGTGCATTCTCCTCCAGTCCCCCAGAACCGAAACTAATCTCTAGACGTGACCTCATCTCGCCGCAAGTGCCGCAAGGCCCACTTCTCGGCCCCCTCTCACGTCCGTCGTGTCATCATGTCTGCCCCTCTGAGCAAGGAGCTCCGCGGAAAGCATGACGTCAAGTCCCTCCCCATCCGCAAGGATGACGAGGTCATTGTCACTCGGGGTACCTACAAGGGCCGCGAGGGAAAGGTTGTCCAGGTGTATCGTCGCCGCTGGGTCATCCACATCGAGCGCATCCAACGCGAGAAGGTCAATGGTATGCAGTTAGTTTGGTGTATTCATGTGTGTAGGTCAGACTGTTTTTGTTGGAGTTAATCCCAGCAAGGTGTCTATCACCAAGATTAAGATGGACAAGGATCGTGCTGACTTGTTGAAGCGCAAGGCCAACGGAAAGTCTGCTCTGCAGGCTCGTCGCAATGCCATGCAAGCCTAAATATTTCTGCTAATAAATACAACTGTTCGATTACAATATTTCGAGTTCAGACTTTTGGAGGACGAGAACTGTACCAGGGCGGCCACAGAACGAACATGTCGGAGAACGAGCGGTCTAGGTTAAATCAGCAACCGCCATTGTCCTCAATCAAGCGAAACAGGACGCCCAGACTGAATGAAGAGGATGCGGGCGAGCTGTTCTGCATTGATGAGTTAATTGAGCAACTCCGTACTGGTGCATTCACAAAAGGTTCCCACTTTATTAGCCTCATGTTTAGAAATGGATCATCCGTACTATGAAAGATACCGAGAGATGGAGGCCCAGCGACAGAACCGTAAGTCTGCTGCCACCAAAAGGTTAGAATATGCCACAGAGGCAGTGAAGCGTGATTTTTCTGCCACTCAACACCGTATCTGCCAAGACGCAATTGCCGTACGCCAAGACTTGCCCAAAGTACATATTTTAGGACGAGGAGCGGCGAGTGTGGCATCAGCTGCGTTCTGGGTCTCTGAACTCGAGGCATCCAATTATCCAAGCCACACAGAAACGCCTGCCTTCTCTGGGTGCGAAGCATCCAATTAGCGAAGCTACACAGAAAAATCGGCCCTCTCTAGACACGGGACATTTAACTACCCATGATGCACAGAAAAGTCTGCCTTCCCTTTACTTCTCAGAACAGGATTCTTCAGAGGAAGATGTGCCATGGATAAGGACTGATTTGCTGGCTATCCAAGGGTAGCCTATAATAGCAGAAATATATCTTGGCTTCAGCATCGGGCTCATTGGTCATCGATGTCTATATATAGTAATGGTGCTGAATAAACGTCTGGAATGTGAATTTGGACCAGAGGCCTTGTATAATGCTGATTCACAATGTCTTGAGGAGGGCTGTGGCGAGAGTGGATGGTCCTCAGTTGTCGATAGCAAAGTTAAATGCCTCTCGATTGTCAATAGCAGAGTTGGATGCCTCTCGGTTGTCGATAGTAGGGTCGGATGCTTCTCGAGTGCCGATGGCTAGATTCAATGGTTCTGGATTGTCGGGGAGAGGAGCTTTTCACCAACAATCGATGAAGAGGTGGCTTTCTACAACTAATGGACGAGACCCACCTAAGCCGCCCCCAAAAACAGGTATAGTCGATTGGACTGCACCTTAATCTATAGTTTTTGCCAACTGTCCCAAATGCAAGGCGCCGCTCAAAGTCACATCAACTTCTAGCAGTACGCCAATACTCCATTGCCCAAAGTGCTTTCATTTTACACTTGCAGGACCAGAGTTTCCAATGTTGATCATCCCCACCGTAGAAAAGCCACCAGCGCATAGTCCATTGGCAGACACGATTTCCGACCCACCGAAACCAAAAGAGATTGTTGCCCACCTAGAACGTCATGTTATCGGACAACATCATGCGAAGCGGGTCCTAGCGGTAGCATTATACAACCATTACGTCAAGCTACGTGCTGGAATGCTGCAGCCAAACTCGGAAAGCATCCGTCACGAAAAGAGCAATGTCATGTTGGTTGGACCATCGGGGACTGGAAAGACACTGCTGGCAAAGACGCTTGCTGAATTGCTCAAGGTGCCATTTGCCATGTGCGATGCCACAACATTGACAGAGGCGGGATATGTTGGCGAGGATGTCGAATCCCTTCTACAGCGACTGCTGGATTCTGCGGGAGGAAATATAGCACGAGCTCAATGTGGAATCGTCTTCCTCGATGAGGTAGACAAACTAGCAAAACAGGCAGCACCAGAGGGCACGCGAGATGTAGGCGGTGAAGGCGTCCAGCAAGCGCTGCTAAAGATGCTGGAAGGAACACTGGCGCCCATCTCTGCTCGTAACCGTGCTTCCATTGGAGGAGGCAGTAAGGATAGTACCAACTTTGATACATCGAAGCTGCTCTTTATCTTGTCTGGTGCATTCAGTGGACTGGACAATGTTGTTCGAAGTAGGATGGAGGAAAGAAGCCTTGGATTTGGAACTGGTTCAAAGGCAAAAGAACACAAGGCGCTCACTGAAGTGACACCAACGGACTTGATGCATTACGGCATGATTCCCGAGTTTATCGGTAGGGTCCCTGTAGTCGCTGTATTGGAGGCGCTGGATGAGTCTGCTCTAGTCCGAACACTAACTGAACCGCGACATGCTCTTCTAAAGCAATATGAAAGTCTGCTGGCAGTGCAGGGAGTGAAGCTCGTATTTACTCCTGATGCACTACACGCCGTGGCGCGAGAAGCCTTACGTGCTGGAACTGGAGCAAGAGGTCTTCGATCGATTATGGAACGCGTTCTGTTGCCAGTAATGTACGAAGCTCCCGGTGCTGGGTACGCCAAAGTAACATTTGACGAACGAGCAGTAGTTAATGGAACAAGTCCAAGGATAGACATGGCTGCGAAATCGAAATCCTCTCGTGGGTAAAGGTGTAGTGAGGCGAGGTGGGGAGGGGAGGGATAAGTAAGGTTAGGTTGTGTGGATAAGGTATGTCCCGATCACGCAAGCTGAAATCTCTGCAGACAGTTAGGTGAATGAGGTATGGCTCTTTTCAAACAAGATTTAAATCACCCGCAGACAGTTAGGTGAATAAAGTATTATCCGATTCAAACAAAGTTAAACCACCCGAAAACAGGTAAGTAAAGTATTATCTGTTTCAAGCGAACCTAAACCATCCACATACAATTAGATAAATAAAGTATTATCTGATCCAAACAAACCTAAGCCGTCCACAAACAGTTGGGTAGATAAAGTATTACCTGATTCAAGCAACTCTAAACCATCTACCAACATATGCTTATAAATTACGACCGACTCAAGCGAAACTTACACCACCTCCATAGACATATACAGCTCAATACACTACCTCCATAGACATACACGACTCAATACACCACCTTTACAGAAATACGCAGATTTATTACAATAAACTACACGACTCGAGCTACTCTCATGCTTTCAATCAAGGCATTAGCAAAGGTGTTAGTTTCCTTCTCAGAGAACCCTGACGATAAACAAACCTTGACAGAAGGCGGAGGTATAAACTTTTCTCGAGACTGTACATGTTTGTCGCGAGTAACTAGGAAGCCCCGCTTGCGCATCTCCTTAACAATAACGTTCATAACTGAAACTTCGTGTTCGGGATCTTCGTGTCGTGTCGACAGACGTACAAACCGCAGCGGAGAGTCACGGTCACCATTGACGACAAATCTTTTGGGAAGAGATGTTTCCAGCACGGCATTAAATACTGTCATGTTTCGACGCAAGTCATGGATGACTTCGGGACAGGATTCCACCTGCTGTAGGGCTAAGGAGGTGGCAACAGCCAACAGGGGCGGCAGGGCAGCTGAGAAGCAGTATGCCTGACTTGACAGCCGTTGGTGATCCACGACATGATGGGATCCGGCACAGAATCCACCAGAAGATCCCAAAGCCTGGCTGAAAGATCCGGCAATAATGTCAATTTTAGTGGCAGGAATGCCAAAATAATCTGAAATGCCCAATCCACGAGGGCCGATGCAGCCAAACGACAGACTCTCATCTAGCATCAGTCGATATTTGTATCTTTCCTTGAGCTCGATAATTTTGGGTAAAGGACACTTGTCGCCATGCTTTGCATAAAGACCCTCTGCCACAATGAATCGACGAGAGAGAGGCATTTTTTTTCTGAGACAGTCCTGATCGACTTGTTTGAGGACGCGCTCCAAATCCTCCATATCGTTGTGCTCAAAAAAGTAGACCTGACTGCGAGAAATCTCCAAACCTGTCTGTCCAGCAAACGATACACCCGAGTCAGCTACAATGATATCACTGCGCTTGCAAAACGCTGGGATCACGCTTGCTACCGCCATGAAGCCTTGGGAGTATACGATCGCTTCCTCAGTCCCCAAAATCTGAGCTAGCTGCTTTTCCAAGTCAAGATGAACATCCATAGATCCGTAAAATCCCGCGGGCCCACAGGCACCTACACCGTACTGTCTAACCGTCTCTATTGCCGCCTGCGTAATGTCTGCATTGTTTTGAAGCCCCAAATAGTTGGCGGTGGCCCAGTTCTGCAGTCTCTCGCCCGTCGTCAGAGTGACGTTCAAATCCGATTGTCTAAACGGTCAGTATGGGCAAAAGGTGCACCCTTTGATAACTGGTGGATTGTCATCTTCGGCGCGGGAAGAGTTGGTGGGCCGTGGCACAAGAGCCTCCGGCTCCCACTCCTCCACCAACATTTCAATTTCCTACTGTAAAAAGCCTGCAGAATAAGACTACCCTTTCCGTAAGTTTGGTGCTGTCCTTGGTCTCATCGCGTTTAAGCACATAGTACAACGCCCAAATGAACACGAGAACTTCGATAATAACGCGAATCGGGTCATTCTGGTATGACCTTTGGATGTAACGCACAACAACGGCCAATCCAGGCACTTGCTGTAGAGTATGTCCTGTGGTTGTTATAAGATTCCAAAGAGCCTCGGAAATTGCCTCAGACATGCTGACTGGAACCACCTCCGTTACAGTCCGTAAATAGTTACATCTCGTCCTATGAAATCAGTCGACCAATCAGAATGAAATGGATCTGAACTAGCATCGATGTTGCAGCAGTACAATCCAATTACTAAATTTATCAGCCATCTCGGCGAGATTGTCCGTGGTTTGTCGACAAGACTACTCAGACGCGATCTCTGTAAAATTATTGATAGCCGCATTGGCCAGGGGTGAGGTACAGCGTAGGATGGGGTTCAGCAAAAAGACCGGAAAGGGGCGTCTCGACAAGTACTACTTTCTGGCCAAGGACCAAGGATATCGTGCTCGTTCTGCATTCAAGCTGGTCCAACTTCATAAGAAATACAACCTACTTGACCAAGCTCGAGTTGTTATTGATCTTTGTGCCGCTCCAGGTGGTTGGCTTCAGGTTGCAGCAAAGTATACACCCGTTTCTCATGTCATCGTGGGGGTGGATCTTGTTCCCATCAAGCCCATTCCGGGTGTCAAGACAATTGTCGCCGACATAACCACTGAAAAGTGCCGCTCGGAGCTAAAGAAAGAGTTAAAGAACTGGAAAGCCGACGCCGTGCTTCATGATGGTGCACCAAACGTCGGCAAGTCGTGGCTACACGATGCATATTCTCAATCTGAGCTTGTATTACATTCTCTCAAGCTGGCCACAGAGTTCCTTGCGGCAGATGGATGCTTTGTCACCAAAGTGTTCCGAAGCAAAGACTACAATGCCTTGATGTGGGTTTTTAATCAGTTGTTCAAAAAAGTAGAGGCCACTAAACCGGCCTCCTCCCGTACGGTTTCGGCAGAAATTTTTGTCGTCTGCCGTGGCTTTAAGGCACCAAACCATATTGATCCGAGACTATTAGATCCCAAACATGTCTTTGAAGATATTACCCTGCTGCAAGGAGGCGTTGCCAAGGTAGATCTCTTGCATCCCGAGAAAAAGATTCGCCATCGTGAAGGTTATGAAGATGGAGCTACGATGCTGTTCAAGACAACTTCAGTAGAAGATTTCATTACCTCCAATGAGCCGAATACCATACTAGCAACATTCAATCAGATTCAGTTTACAAAGGAGACTCCCAAAAAGGTGTGTGACTTGGCTGACGAACTTGCCGAGATTCGTGTTCTTTGCGCTGATCTGAAGGTTCTGGGTCGGCGTGAATTCAAGATTCTAAGCAGATGGCGGAAGGAGGCCCGGCAGGCATTGGGAATTATTACTGCGGTTGCAACAGATTCTAGCAAGGGCGAAATGTCTGAAAACGTGGTTGTTGAGGAAAATCCCATCTGTGAGCTCGATGAATTGGCCAAAAAGCAGGATAAGCAGGTGAAGAGAGATAAGAGAAAGGCTTTGGAAAGAAAAGCTAAGCAGCGTATGCGTATGCAGCTGAGTATGGGCAATGCCGATGATCTGGCTGATGAGTATGCTGAAAATGAGCCTCTTTTCTCGCTTGTAAAAAGTTCTGGCATTGTTGGGAATGAGGACATTGTGCTTAGCGAAAGTGACTCTGATAAGGAAGGCCATTGTATTAACGAATCTGAAATTGAGACTCTGTCTGAAGATGACGACGAGGCACTTTGGGAGTCTGATTTAGAGGCAGACTATGAGAGACGTCAGCAAAAGGAACTCTCAAAGAATGCCGTCGAGTTGGTTCGTTCCAGACGTAAGAAGGCGGTTGAACATGATGAAGAACTCGACAATCAAATGGCATCGGGTTCTGAGAACGAAGTAGTATCGAATTCTGACAACGAGATTGCCGAAAACCCCAGAACCAAGTTGACCACGTCCTTGCTGAAGAAAGAGGAAGAAAAGGCTAATCAAGATGCAAAAATGGCCTTGTGGTATTCCAACCCACTATTTCGTGAATTAGATGAAAATCCTATGCCTGGCGAGCTTGAAGAGTCCTCTAAGAAAAAGCTGAAGCAAGAGAAGAAGCGTAAAGCACATGAGCTGGAGCAAATGAAGCAAGAAAAACAGCGGGAAGATGCAAAAAAATCAAAGAAGCTTGAACCCGGCGAAATTGTGTTTGTCAAGGCAGAGTCGTCAGAAGACGAAGAAGAAGAGCTCATGATTGATCCAAAGACAAAAGAGTCTGTCCTGACTCCACATGGAATGACCTTGGCCGCCAAAATTGCCCGGGACCAGAAGCGTGCCAAAAAGGATTTGATCGACGAATCTTTTAATCGCTATTCGTTCAAAGATGATGGTATTCTTCCCCGTTGGTTCCTTGATGATGAATCAAAGCATAATCGCCCCCAGAAGCCCATTACCAAGGAGGGTGTCGCTTTACTCAAGGCAAAAATGAAGGAATTGGATTCAAGACCCATAAAGAAAGAGTTGGAAGCTAAGGGCCGTAACCGTCAGCGCGTTGTACGCAAACTAGAGGCTATGAAGAAGAAGGCAGCAGTGATTGCTGATTCTGAAGATATGGGTGAGCGGCAAAAGAGCGAACAGATTCAGAAAATGTTGAGCAAGGCAGGTAAACCACAGCGGAAAGAGACAAAGCTTGTCGTTGCCCGAGGGTCAAAACGCGGTGTCAAAGGCCGACCCAAGGGAGTCAAGGGGCATTACAAAATGGTTGATTCCAGAATGAAGAAGGAAGTTCGTGCACAAAAACGCATAAAGGCTAGGGGAAAGAAGAACGGTGGTCGTCGTTAATAAATTAGATTATCACGTAGCGGGGAGAATGCTAAAACATGAGCGTCTAATCTTGCCGTCTTTCGTCTCACATTTCTCGCCTCTAACCCTTCTTTAATGTTTGGCCCATCACGTATCGCCCATCTAATGTACTTGCCATAATTTCACTACTTTACACATACTCAACTTGCGATATTTATATTTACAAGTCTAGTCTAATTCTTTTGGCAAAATCGAATCCAGCTTAGGGAGAGGCGATTCTTGGGCCTTTAGCTCTGTTCTAATGGGTGGAAGGGCGACGGCTTCCTGCTGTGCATGTGTAGAATAATCATGCATTCCAAGTGCCGCGTCAGCAACCATTGATAAGCTAGTGATATCCGGCTGGTCCGCTGGCGCAGAGTGTCTCCGCATCGCCGCCGGGACATAAAGAATGTAGCCGGAGCGATCGGTGCTGTTCTCCGGGCTGCCCCAAGAGCGCGGCGATGCTGACTCAGTGCCGTCATAAGATCTTTTGGCATTAATCATATTCCCTCGCAACGGTCCTCGAGGCGAGTTCATGAATGGATAAGAATTAGAACGTCCTCGTGGCAGTGTACGCTCTGGAGATTGACTTGTACGATTCTCTCTCTCCGCTGCGTCGTGGTACAGCTTTTCAAAGGGAACAGTGTCCCAGAAGAAAATTTTTTGTCTCTTGTGAGTTCTCACACTACTAATACGGTAGAGAAAGTCAAGAAGACTGGAATGGGCCTCCTCCAAGATGGCATGGGCGCCGACTTTTAGGCTTCTCAGATCGCTGGTTATCCCCTCTTCAAATTTCCGACGATCCGTAGGCGATCCTCCCATGTTTGCCAAACGGTACATGGCGCCGATGACTTTAATAATGTCAACACCACTAACCAGACTTTGGTCATTCCATCTTGCGCAGGTGATGCAGTCGCCAAACACGGTAAAGCGACGACACTCTTCGCCCTCTTGCCAATCGTGGGAGGCGGAAGAGACAAAGTTGCGCAAATCATCAGAAAGGCGATTATATAATTCAAGTTTGGCATGAGTACTCATACTGGCAACTTCCAACAAACGCTGACTCGTATCGCTTCTACTGAGATCGGTTCCGACGCGACGATCTCCCAACGCCATCAATGGCTGTTTCCGCATTCTCCGAGGCTTGCCTGACTTGTTGGTGGCTTTCGATTCATCCTCTACCATGGACATTTCAGTAAAAGCATTTTCCTCTGTCAGCAGTATGTTCTCATCCATCATGTCTACTGTAAGCACGAGTACGATTAAGCACTTGTAGGATCGGCCGGGACAGAGATGAAGATTCTGGCCAACTACTATTGGGCAGAGGCATGAATTTATCCAATAACAAAGGCTGGAAGGCACGCACTGCATATCACTGGAAGGTAGTCTGTGGCTGCTATCCTATTGGATGATACTGTCACTTGCTAATGAACGCGTATCAGCCCAATGAGCAAGTCCTCGCGTTTAGAGCCAATCAGATTCAAGCACTTGTCATTCGCTAAGCATTTTCGTAAACTATCCCCACGAATGTCGTCACGAGCGAAGCCGTTTAGTGGAAAGAAAAAGAAGCAGCAATTGCAAGAAAGACGTCAGCGAAAGGCCCAACCGGAAAATGCATTGCCCACAGTTGTGGCCGCTCCAAGTCCTCCTACTAGAAGGACAAAGTGCTCTTTTTGTGTCTGGTCCTAACCAGTTTAGTAAGCTCGTCTCAGATTGGGTTCCGCGCGATAAAGAAGCGTTTCTGATCAAATGCATGGAAAATCCACTGTACACTTCCCCTCTAAAGTCATCTGGCTCCTCGAGCACGGCCGTCAACATCACAGAGTTTTATGCGTCCACAAGTATGCCGATTCCAATGAGACCATCCTGGACCTCTGACATGTCAAAAGATCAGCTTGACGTGAGTGAATTTGAACACCATGAGCAATGGCTCAAAGATATCTATGCTTCAGACTGTCAGCTTGGCTTTTTTGAGCACAATCTCGAGGTTTGGAGACAGTTTTGGAGGGTCTGCGAAGTGTCGGATGTGATTGTGGTTGTCTTGGATATACGTTTTCCGCTGTTGCATTACCCACTCTCCCTTCATCGATATTTGGAAACCTTGAAAAAGCCTGTGATTTGCGCTTTGATGAAGTGCGACCTCGTTGATCCAAAACTAGTCGATTTTTGGAAGACATCTATGCAATCGTACTTTGGCGAGGCCTTAGTGTTGGTGGAAACAAGTGTTTACGACATTGTAGATACAGCCGCTGCTGTGAAAAATCCTCGCCGATATCGAGATTCCTTGGGTGTTCAAGAACTTTTGGACCGTTGCAAGTTGGCCGTAAATAATAGGAACGATACTGAATGGGAGATGATTTCCCGGAAAGGTACCTCGGGAGCGAAATTGGACGAATCCATGCCAACAACCGAGGTGAGCTGCATCACTATCGGAATGCTAGGTCATCCAAATGTCGGAAAGTCGTCTTTGATCAATAGCATTGTCGGCCATAAAGTCGTCAGCGCGTCAAAAACTCCAGGTCACACCAAACACTTTCAAACAATTCATCTCACCAAAAACATTCGCCTCTGTGACTGTCCTGGCTTGATCTTCCCCGTTTCTCTTTCTCGGGAATTGCAAGTTCTCAACGGATTGTTTAACATTGCACAGCTTCGAGATCCTTTTGGCCCGATCCTAGCGGCGACGTTGTTGCTAAATATTCCAAAGTCCTTAGGTCTGACTTTGCCGCCAGGAGAGTGCGAATGGTCTGTCCTCCTCATTTGTGAGAGTTTTGCTATTCAAAAAGGATTCTTCACCTCCAAGGCTGGACGTCCTGATGTCCATCGTGCTGCAAATCTTCTCCTTCGCATGATTCTGGATGGAAGAGTACTGATTGCATGGTATCCGGAGCTGTACTCTGGGCCGATAGCACGCACAATAGTTTATGGGGATAGCGCCAACTCGGAAGACGAATCGCAAGAGCCTGAGGATTCAAGCAATGATGATAGACTTTCACGTTCCAATCGGTTTTTGAGTTTATTGAGTGAATAAAATAGACAAACGCTCAGCGATTGCTCAAGTTGGGTTGATGAACTTTATCGTCCCCCCGGCCCGGTCCGCAGTCAACGCCTTCGTGGTTCTGCTGCAGCTTCCATGGGGTGGCTAAACTTTGAAGAACAGTTGACATTTTATGGACAGTACCATAACAATCCATGGTAAAATTGCCGGGTTCCCTTGTATTAATGTGGTAGGAATCGAGTGGTGCACATCATTTTCGTTCCAATGATATTCTGGTCTTCCATGGTCTTTATGGCCAACCTGCCCGTCCAGATATTGTTTCAACAAATACCCTTCAACTTTTCGTTCGCCCTCACCTTTCTCTTCATCTTTTACTATCTCTTGCTGGAGCCCGTTGCAGGCGTATTTCTTGCCATTATGACTAGACTGTGTAGGCTGTTTATGCACCGTTCCTCCTCACGTTGACCTACTCTGCAAACGTGTTTGCCATCAAGACTGGCTATGCCTGGAAGGCGCCACTTGCCATCCAAATAATTGGTTGGGGTGTTCAGGTCCTCTCGCACACATTCATTGAGCGTCGTGCGCCCGCCATTCTCGACAATACACTACAGGCCCTTTTGCTGGCCCCTCTCTTTGTGTTTATGGAATTGTTGTTTGTCCTCGGATATCGGCCAGCGCTCCAGAAACGCATTCACGAAAAAGTCAAAGCGGCTATAAGCACCTGGAAGCTTCGCTGTGAACGTCGCAGCGTCTCAGCTGATGTTCAATCTTCTGGAAACGTTGAACGGGCAAAAGATGACTAGAATGTGGCCCCATCTGCTTGAGAATAAAGTATTGTATACACTGAGACGGATTGACTACACTTTTATGCAAAAGTTAATACAAAATTCAAAATGCCCATGGTGCCGCTTAAGGGAATTTCAGTCGCTCCGGTCCTTTCCCGAATCCCGACAATTTCACGGCAACTGCATTCAGCTGTCTCAAGGAAGAGCATTCAGCAGGCCATTCGCTCCTGCATCCAGGCCAGCGAGACAACTCCAGTAGAATCCATAAAGTTAGGTTCTGATGCAGTCACCGACACGAAAATCATTCTTGCAGCTAGCAAGGCCGCAGATACACCCGTTCCTGATCACGTCCTTGCCTCATTCTCCACTTGCTCAGACCTTTTACGATATCTCTGCGAACCTAGAAGGCCACCCACCGTGAAGGGAGTTCCAAAATTCGAGCTTTTTAGCGGAGAAGAGTTACCCGCAAATGTGACCCTTATAAACTACCGAAAGAAAAAATGGTCAGATGGCGAATACCAGGATTTCCTAAGGGGCTCTTTCAGCAATGTCGGTCTTTTAAAATTTAAGCGCTCGAGTCAAGCCAGTAGGCACGCCGATTGACGTGAGTAATAATTTGTAACGAATAAATATTATAGCGTGAGAATGCAGGATGCGAGCGAGTATATCACATCTATGGATCAGGGACCTGTTGGTGGCCAGAGGTTACATTAGCAAAGTATGTGGTTTCTTCACAGGCCACCGCCCTCAATACGGCGAGCTTGGATTGTAGGGGGGAGTCATCTTGATTGTAGATTGGGACCGCTAATTATAAACAGACGGTCCCACAGGGCCTCCCCACTACAAATTAGGTATTGGCTCTGGTAGCCACAGACCCAGACTATTGGTTGATCTAGATATCATGTCTTCAAATCAGGCCAGTCAATCCACCACGTCACGCGATTGTATCCTCTCCTCTCATTGATGAATGACCATATTAGTTGACCTGGACAGTGCGTTAAATATTGTGGAGACGGCAGAACGATTAGAGGCCCTTCTCCGGTTAGAGTCAGAAAGACGGGTGGCGGTGCAATTGGAATTCAACAAGTCAGCTAAAGTAGGTAGCTTATTAGACTCCTTTGAGCGTGTGGAAGTTGCGCTTTCCGAGGTTTATTCCAGGCAAGGAAAAGTCGTAGAGGCAATACAGTCGCTGGACAGGGCGATTCTAACTGTGGGTCCTCGTCCAAATTTGTTACAATCCATTGCCTACTTAGAAGCAGAATTTAGCAAAGTTCTTGCAGCTTTTAACACCCGATGGAAAGTCGGTCGCATTTCGCCAGAACAACCCCCTAGTGGGACAACAAGTCCGAAATATGAAAAAGTAGAGCGCTGCAGTAGCCCATCAGTTGATTACTTCTTTGGTGCTCGAACGAATCCCCTAGTGTTGAAGGATATCATTAGTCACTGGCCTGTATTGCGTGAATGGCAGTGCCTGGATTTTTTTGCTGCAAGATACGGCCATCGACTTGTGCCTGTTGAGGTGGGAGGAACCTATTTGGAGAATTCCTGGGAACAAAGATTGGTGGCATTTGGAGAATTCCTGGACTATTTGATGGCTGACGAATGTAATGAAAAGCTGTATCTAGCACAACACGACCTCTTCTCTCAAATACCAGAACTGGGAGCTTTGATCCAGGTTCCCGATTTGATCACTATGCAATCCGACTGTATACTTTGGAACGTTTGGATCGGAAAATCCGGCACTGCCACCCCCCTTCATACTGACCCTTATGATAACTTTTTTTGTCAAATTGTTGGGTATAAAACGTTTTTCCTTGTGGATCCCAAGTACTCGCAGTCATTGCCGATCTGCGACAAAAACACGAGCTCTCTAGATCTATCCTCAATGAACGCCGGTGAAATAGATTTTCCTGTTAGGGAAGTCACTCTGCATCCCGGAGACGTGCTTTATGTGCCAAAAGGCTGGTGGCATTTAGTTATTGGGCGTACACATAGCATATCTATCAGTTTTTGGTATTAGGTGCTATTAAACCTCATTTGCCCTAAATGGCTATATTGACGTAATAGTTGCGTAAACAGTCTATTTGAATTTCGTAGAGGCCCTTCGTCACACCGATGGACGATTCCTATGAGTGCACCTTTCCTCCAAACTCAAACCTGGATAATATTACCGCTGTTCTGAAGCAACGATTTGACCAGGAGATATTGTACAGTCTGATCAGTTACCGGTGCTGTCTATTTGTGAATCCCTTTTGCCCATCGCCAGCCGTGTTCAATGACGATGCCTCGAACTACTATGCTAAGTACGGGCCTCTGCATTTATTCCAGTATCCGCATTTATATGGCTTCTTGTCTTTGATTCATGCCCACTGGATCAGTACACGAAAAGTTCAGAACCTGGCTATCAGGTAGGTGTATGCTCGCACACTTCAATCTGTAGAGGGCCGGGTAGCGTTGGAGAGTATATGCAAATTAAGCAGTGCTTGTATCATCTTACTAATATTTTGATGCCAAGGTCTTCTATGCCAGAAGTAACATTAATCAATACTGTTCGTCTTGTGCCAGACATTATCTGGCCATTGTTGGCTTTTAAAAATCAAGCCATCCTGACGCCACACTCATGGAGTATGAACATATATCAGTCAAGGGAGCGTATCGCTGGTGCAGATCTTCATACAGAATTCCGCGAGGCCTCAAATGCTGTATTCCACAGGCGCACAGGATTTTCTTTGATTTTCCATCTTGTTTATTCTGGTTTGCGAGGTTCATGTAGAAAAGATCTTTTCCTTGACAACTGTAAGTTCAAAGTCTTGGAGGGAGATTACGTATCGCTGACAGAATGCGAATTGTCACTGAATCAATTTCTCAAAGGTTTACTCTCACTTAAGAGCCAGTCGTTTTTAATCAGCGACTTTCTTGCCACTATATCTGCGATGCTACATCTTGGGAACATTGAGATCCTTCCGAATCATGACGACCTTGATGGTTGGCTGATCAGCAATCAAGAATCACTTTTCCGGGCCTCGCGACTCCTCGGAATTGCAGAATCTGACCTGGTAACTATTCTGTCCACCAGGCCGCCGCGATATGAACAAGTTACGCTCGAAAAGACTTTGGGCGAAGGAACTAAATATTCGGCTATTCTCGGTCATATTGAGGCAAATGTGAATACTAGACACTTTATCGCCTCTCTCTATGGCGCATTGTTGCGCTGGATTTTCCAGCAGCTGAACACTCAGATGTCATGTGAAAGAGGTGCTGAACATTGGATAAGCATTACATGCGGCCTCCCCAAAGCAGACTCACAGTCTTCTGAATATGACCTCCATAGGCATATTTCAGATATATGCTGTACAAACAAGTTTTTCCACGAGCTCATCAAGAGTAAATACTCAACTTTCGTCTTTAATTGATAGATTCTGGGCTCCGTCGAGCATTGGCAAGACATTCTTCGCATGGTACTACTCCTTGGACGCTTGAATGTATTGATTCCAATGTCACTGGAGAGCCGAGTATATTTGATGTACAGCATATTACCAACTCGCTGAAAACGGAAATAATTCAAGGTCAAATCGCAGAGGCCTCCGGAGTCGGCTTTTGTCGGCTAAGCCACGCAGAATTTGTGGCAACTTTCTCTAGGCTAGACCCCATTACTCAGAGTGACACTAGTGATGAAGCCTGCATGTCAATTCTCAAGAAAGCCAATATCCCAACTTTTAAAGTGATAGCAACGAGGAATACCATAAACCTCTCAGTCTCTGGCATAAAGGAATTATGGGAGCGCACGTTTGAGAATAGCTCGAGCACTCTAATACACGATTCTGACGCCGATTCGTCAGAGTTCATGCAATCATCACTGTTCAACCTTCAAAAATCTTCTGGGGAATTGAAGCATTCCATTGTACCAATGGCCAAAATGATCGAGGTCGAAGCAAAGCGATTAGTGGAGGTTGAAGAAATGAGATCCAAGTCAAATGCCACAGGGAGGAAAATTTGGCGATTTTTTGCCTTTGTTTCCACTTGGTACATACCAGATACTTTCCTTTCTTGGATTGGTCTCCATCACCCGGACATGCGGGACGCATGGCGTGAAAAGGTGACTCTGGTCGTGATTATCGGATCTGTGAGTCTCCTTATGCTATTCTTCATCATGGGCCTCAGCATTGTAGTATGCCCAAAACAGCGTATCATGACAATGGCAGAAGTCACAAGGCAGCCAAAGAGCCGGCCGCATGTGATTATCCATGGGATCGTATATGATGTTTCACCACTGGTGCTGCGACATACTAAAGGAAGTGCATTATCAGACCACATTTACAATTGGGCTGGGCTTGACGCATCGTCGCTCTTCCCGCCACCTTCAAAGCTCGAGGCCGTGCGTGCTCAGTTTTCGATTGGTCCTGTTTACAAGTTTTACAAACGAGACCCAGAAAATGACTATCGGCCGTCGAAAGCTTTTAAAATAGACCAAAAAGATATTCGCTCGATCTCTGCAGCAAAGCGCCGCCGTATTAAAAAACCACGACTGCCCGATGCTCCCACACTAGGCTCAAAGATTTCACAACATGGCCTTAATGATGCAGGTATGGACACAATTGGTGCTTCTGATGACCAAAGAAGAGCTACAGAGACGGGTTTCATCCATCGCATTGAGAGTATGTCAATTTTGAGATCGTTGAAAAACAAAGTTTATCTTGGAATTCCACACCTCTTAAGAGATGAAGGTTTTACCCAGAATAATGCCAAGGTTTCCATCAGAGGCGCTGTTTATGACATTTCAAATGTTATCGGGAATTGGGGTACACTCAGTCAGGCCGCTGTTGAGGCACTATCGGCGCCTTGGGGAGTCGACAAAACTCTTGCCTTTGCCTATCCCGGTTCGGAAACTGACATCAACAAGTTGAGAGATTACTTTTTGGGTGTCTTGGATGAGCGAAATTCTGTCAACTGCATGGTTAGCAAGTACATTCTACTAGGTAGCACTGGAATGCTCGCTTTAATCATGCTTGTGAAATTTTTAGCTGCTCTACAGCTGGGATCCAAAAGAGAACCTGAAGATCTTGACAAATTTGTCATCATTCACGTGCCTTGCTACACCGAGGACGAGGAATCCCTAAGGAAGACAATTGACTCGCTGGCACAACTACAATATGATAACAAGAGGAAATTGCTGTTTATTGTAGCGGATGGGATAGTCATCGGAAATGGAAATGATCGGCCTACTCCAACGATAGTTCTAGATATTCTTGGCGTTGATCCCTCTGCCGATCCGCCCGTTCGAGGATCATTTTCACTAGCTGAGGGGAGCCGCTATGTCAATTTTGCCAAGGTATACTCGGGCCTCTATGAGTGTGGTGGCCAGCGTGTTCCTTTTGTTGTCGTAGTCAAGGTCGGCAACAGCCACGAAACAATCCGACCTGGAAATCGCGGCAAGCGAGATTCACAAATGGTTCTCTTGCGCTTTCTAAGTAATGTACATTACCGTGACCCGATGACTCCGTTGGATCTAGAAATATACCTGCATATCAAAAATTTCATCGGCGTTGATCCCTCGCTCTACGAGTATCTACTGATGGTTGATGCCGATACAGAAGTGCTTCCCGAGTCTCTTAATAGAATGGTTTCCTGCTGTGTACATGATGGAAAGGTAATGGGTATATGTGGAGAGACGAAATTGTCAAACGAAAAATACTCCTGGGTAACAATGATCCAGGTGTATGAATATTACATCAGCCATCACCTCTCAAAGGCGTTTGAGTCTCTATTCGGAACTGTTACGTGTCTTCCGGGATGTTTTTGCCTTTACCGTATCCGGTCACCGAAAAAAACGCCATTAATAGTGAAGAAAGAGCTGCTTGACGAGTACTCAGAGGTCACCGTGAGCACTCTACATAAAAAGAATCTACTCTCGCTCGGAGAGGACCGTTATCTGACAACTTTGATGCTCAAGCATTTCCCCAAAAATCGCACAAAGTTTACACCTGATGCCGCCTGTTTGACGGTGGCTCCGGAAAGGTGGCCAGTATTACTGAGTCAACGCCGAAGATGGATTAACTCGACGATCCATAATCTCTTTGAACTCTTATTACTGCCTGACATGTGCGGCTTCTGTTGCTTTTCCATGAGATTCATCGTATTGGTGGATCTATATGCAACCTTAGTAATGCCTGCATGTGTTATATATCTAGCATTTCTTATTTACGAATCCATGGAATCCAACACCATCCCTCTTGTCTCGTTGGCCCTTCTCGCGGCAGTCTATGGGATGCAGGTCATAGTGTTCCTCTTGAAGAAACAATGGCAACACATTGGATGGATGACGATCCATTTGCTCGCACTACCTATATTCGGCTTCGTTATTCCATTATATGCATTTTGGCATTTTGATGACTTTTCCTGGGGGAACACGCGACAGATAACCGGCGAAAAGACAAAAGAAAACTTTGACTTTGGCGAAGTGGAAAACACGTTTTATCACAATGTGCATCTTCAACCCTGGGATGATCGGAACGCATCACCTGACCAACGGCAGCTAGCGCATTCAGCTTCCAGCAGGCTTTCAAACATTATGCTTGATCCAGACGACCTTTTCTGCCAAGGCTCACGCAGCGAGATGACAAATTATGTATCGTCAGAAGACTCTTTTGCGAGGATTGACAGTTGCAATGATATGCCCATGTCCCTTGAGCACCGCATCGAGAAGCGGACTCATGAGTTGCTATCTTGTTGTGATTTGAGTAGGACAACCAGGAGGTCGATCCGTCTGAAACTGGCATTGGAGTTTGGCGTGGATATGGAAATACACAAGCCGTTCCTGAACAAATTGATTGGAAACTACTTGACTTCACTAATATAACCCAAATACCAAAGCCATTAAATGTATTATAAATTATGAAAACATTAGTCAGTCTTCCTTGGTGTGAGATCGGGTCCCCGACTGATGAGCGGCTTTAGGCTGAAATTCTAGTGTCTTCTGTCTTGCAATCCGCATCATGTAGTCAAGCCCCATTCCAATATACGGAGTCAGATTGAAGGTCCTTACCGTTACAAAAACGGCACAGATGACGAGGAAAAGCAAAAAGTATAGCGGTGAAGTTAGAATGGACATGATCTCGTTCCATCCTAAAACCAGCAATAGCAAGAACACCCAGGGGGGAATGTGGGTATTTGTGGATAAAGCTGATCTCTTGGCATCTATATAGCGACGCTGTAGCTGCTTGTCGACTGCCGTTGGTACATGGGTCGACGAGCTCTTGTTCATGAGTGATATCTGAGCAATAATTAAGTCAACAAGATGCAGTACCTCGTTACTGCCGAAAACGCCATTTAATACCGAGTCATCTACCCAGGCAGGGATCGCGGAGGATTGTAAAGAATCAATTTCTTCCATAGCAGCCTCACGAGAAGTCTTGTAAAATACATCAACTTCCAGTTCATCCCTCCATATCCGAGGAAGACCACTTTCATCTCTCGTGAACATATTGTCAAACCTTAAAATCAATATGAAGCCCGCCAATTACTTTGCAACTATGCGATCCACAATCCTCTGATCTGTGAATTCTTCTTTGAGTAATACATCCACAGCCTCTGTCACCCAGCTTTCCAGTCCATGTCGGAGCTTGGTGTACTTGGGCAATGACATGGATACTTCTAAACATTAATCGCCCACCCAAAGGAATACCAGACTCGATAACTTGGAGTGCATTTTTAGAAAAAGCGTCAATTTTCGCCATAAGCTCCCAAAACTGTTTCCAAAAATTCTCCGCAGCGCCCATTCCGAAGGAGACGCCCCTTACTTCTTGAAGCAACGTTTCAATCTTTTTCTGACAGCGTTGGACAATGGATGTTGCCTCGTTTAGCTTGATTGCTTCGCATCTGAATTCAAGCTCGGTTGAGAAATTCTCATTATAGAATGTCACGTTCAACTCGAGACACGACGGAACTGTATCTAACAAAAACAACCATGTGGGATAATTCGTACCGTGGAGGGTATCAGTAAACTTCTTTTTGGAAACTTCTCTTGCCACTACAAGTGCGCTTTTGAAGCTTTCTCCTGGCTCTCTCTCCTCTATAACAAGATCAAAGTCGCAGAGTATCTCCTTGATGCTAATTTCCATCTGCTTTGTGATCAGGTCTTGGCAGGTTTGTGCAAGTCTTTCTTCAAGTTCTTCAGATTTGCGAAGAGAAATATTCTTGGAATATCGTCCAGTCTCCGCAGCAAAAAGCTCTAGAAAGTTAGTCTATATCAGCATCTTACCAACTGATTTTGTAATATTGCTAGAAAGGATGCGTGCAAGGCCTCGAACTTGCTTGTTGTGATTTAAAACTTGGCGAGAATTTTCAATGTCAGTGTAAAATTCTACCAAAATTCTCTACAATTTTTAAACCACGGTAAGTGCAACTGTACGTTTAAGACTTCATCACAGCGGAACTGTGCAAGTAGCTCACGTTCTGTGGGAAGATCTAAATCCTTACTAGACTCGATTTTTTCCCATATATTCTTAGCAAATAATGGTAGATCATGGCTTTCAACCGCACTTGCACTAGTCTTGGGGAAAATGTAGTCCTCGAAATGCGCATCTTTAAACGCTCTTCGCAAGCAGGCAACCTCTTCATTGAATTCGTTCGGCTGGAGTATTTTATGAGGTAAAAATGCAAACTGGAGATTAAACGAGTCTTCAAGATCCGCGTCTACGCGCTGGGCTTTCAAGGATGCCCATATTGTCCGTAAATCTTCTCTAATTACGTTTGAGAGATTCTCTTTTGGTGTTTTGCCAACATAATCACGGATTACAAACAATAAAACTGTGCGAGATGACCGAGAAGGATCAGCCAGTTGAAAATGCACATCCATGACGGTACGAAGGAGATTCATATTTGCCGCGTGATAGAGACCCACCGAGTTTTCCCAAATGTTGACAATCAGTACTTCGGATATAGCCAGTGAAAATAGTGCACTTTTCCTCTCAAAATCCTAGACACTTAGTCTTCCATTGTAGTTGTACCTGGTCTTCGCCACGTTCGCGTCCATCAGTCCCCTCCACGTCAAGAACCAACGTATCATTAGCAGAATTACGGCATGCCCAAATTCCTACATAAATAAGCACAAAAGTAGGAAGAATACCTCGTGTTGTTTGACGTCTTATAGTTTCGTCCATGACCTTAAAACCGGTCTGGAAGAGCCCGTTCAAAAGAGTGCTTTTACCCGAGCTTTGAGGCCCCAATATTGCCACAATGTGAAGGTCTCCGTATTTCGCCCCATCAACAAGATTTTGGAATTCCTCTAAACTAACAGTAAGACATGTAAAGGCAGATATACTGGAATGACTTGGCATGATCAATAATCTGGGTCGCCATGACTAAGACCACGGTAGTCCGTTTGGGATGACATTCAAATCCGCTCGAGTAATACGAGCCCGGCTTTTTTCGTCTGTCATATTTGACCGGCATCTCAAATCGTCGCAAAAGAAATGGGCATCAATGCAGAAGGATACATTCAATGCGGCAGGAGGTTTAAGGAACGAAATAGATGACCGACTTGTTGAAAAGATGAGAGTATGAGTATTTTTGCCTCTTCGAGTTCACTATCTAGGATCTCTTAAATCCGCCTAAAAAAGTTCTTATATTGGGGCGATACGGAGATAGACTCCCGATTGCAATTAAGGAATCCATCCTTGCTGAGCATGTCACTGTGTCAGACATATATGGTAAGCGGATTCAGATTCTGACCAGCTCTTGCAGATAGTCCAAACGTTGATATAGTATGCGATGAAGAATCATGGGCTTTTCCTCCTTGCGAATTCGATGCTATCATAGCCAATATGAACCTTCACTGGATCAATGATTTAGAAGGTAGTCACCGATCGCTGCCATAACACATAGCGGTATGTAGCAACATTAGGTCATCATTGAAAGACGATGGACTATTCATGGGATCCTTATTCGGGGGAGAAACCTTGTTTGAGCTACGGTACATCATGTCCAAAAATATTTTATATGCCTTTAGATCTTCGCTTCTCCTAGCCCAACAGGAAATTGAAAATGGAATGTCTCCGAGGATCTCTCCGATGATTTGTAGGCTTTTAACGACGTGGGCCGTTATTTTTAGCCTTGAAAGATCTGGCCTCGCTACTGACCACATGCAAGTTTTATGACATCACTGTTGATACCGAGGAAATTTGCGTCATGTTTCCTGACTTGAAGTCATTGTTGATTGATCTCCAGCTTTTGGGAGAGAGCAGCGCACTATTGAATCGGTTCTTTCCTGATTCGCTAAAATGATGTATAGGAAGCAGTTTCTTCGACGGGATGTAATTAAGTTGGCCGAGAAAAAGTGTTTAGAAAATTATTCCAACGGGGAAAATTCGATACCCGCAACATTCGAACTTTTATCGTTCATCGCTTGGAAATCGCACTCCAAAAAATAACAGACTTATTGTCGTGTTATTCAATTTTGCTGCCCCCAATTGTAATGCCATCTAACTACAAAAACACCAGTCTTGCAGATCTTTGATATTGAACGACAGCCCACTCTCATTAACTGTAGTATGTGTGCCAAGACTTTTAATCATGCTAATTCACTGATCTAGTAATTTACATTCAATGTCAATAAAATTTTTAGTGTGTGCAGAGAATTCGTTCCTGCAAAATTTTCGTGGTGAAGAGTTTGCTACGCTCTTCGGCTGGTAGTTGCACAAATCAGTACAAGTAGTCACCAACGTGGTATAAAAACCGGAAATATTTTCTTTGTCCCAGTCACTATGACTGTCGAGTGCCCAAATACTTTTCAAGCGTCCACAGAATCTGTAATATCTCTTGAGCAATCGTTTACAAAGGTTATTCTTCTGAAATAACTTATAATAGGTCCCTCTGGAGCAGGCTAGGCGCTGCTTCCGAAATGAGCTTAAAATTATTGACAAGGACGTGTCTCAGCTCGTCGGAGTTATAGGCGAAGTAGACTTGGGAGATGAAAATAAACGAGCAAAACTCCTGCAGCGAGCTCTGGCGATCTTGGAAAAGGTTCCATGCACATGCTGTTTGCTGTACGATTTTAGCTAACGGGACAACGTGCGGAGGCAAGGAAGTTTCGGAGACGCCTTGAAACTCGACTGTCCGAAGTAAACAACGTGCTCTTGGATTCGAGATCCGATGATCAACGAGTCGAGATTTCGCGCTGGCAACGTACTCGCTCATTTCGTCTGATCATCGAATATCTACTACAGAAGGGGTTTTTCGACACTGCATCAATACTTGTTAACCAACATGGCCTTGAGGTGACTGATGGCGCCAAGACTAATTTCTTAGCAAAGTATTGACTGGGAACTATATGACGAGAGCTCAAAGATACGAAAGACGCTCCTTTTGGGGCAAGTGAGCGATTGTCTGGCGTGGTGTTCAGAAAATAGAGTATCCCTTAAAAAGAATGGTAGTCCTCTCGAATTTATGCTTCGACGGCAAGAGTTTGTCGAATTTTGCCGAAGACGTGACCTGGCTAATGCTATCAGCTATGCTAAAAAGCACTTTGCAAACTTCAGCGTCTCCAACGAGTTGGAGGTTGAGCAATCTTTAGCACTTTTGGCATTTGGTGAAGACTCGGAGATCATGCCCTACAAGTGGCTTTACGACCTGGATCGCTGGACAGACATTGCAGACCAATTTGATCACGACAAATTTGCACTTCATGGGATCCCGGATCGTCCGCAATTGATTTCTCTCATCCATGCGGGCTTAGCAGCCCTGAAGACACCCCAGTGCTGCACATCAGACACTGCAAATATTAATTGTCCCGTGTGCAGTCCACCACTATCATCAATATCCACATTTCTTCCCTTTGCACACCATGAGACTTCTTTGCTAGTGTGTCCAATTTCCGGCGAACTAATGGATGCCGATAATCCACCGATGGTGCTTCCTAACGGCAATGTATATTCATCCAAGGCTCTTCATGAAATGGCTGCCTCGATGGGAGGTAGCGTGCTTTGTTCCAAAACCAAAAACGTGTACCGTATGATGGAAGCACGCAAGTGTTTTATTTAGCGCTTTGGGAACATTGATGAATAAAAAGCACATTTACAAAGTCGGCACGTGCTGTCTAGGTTATTTAATAAGAACTTGCAAGCACTACATTACAATAATAGGCGCCACGAGATCCGAGTAAATTTGTGCAAGTTTTTTTAATGCACGTACGACGCCATGCCGGTGTGCGATCCGGCTGAAACAGGCATGGCCTCCATACCTGCCTATGGCTAAGAGGGTTAGTAATTATCGTGCTCATGTCCTCAGTATTCCGTGCATGAAAAATGGCAACTAAATATACACACCGCACCAAATTCACATTTTAACACGCACAAATGACTATTTATGGTCAAAAACTTTTGAACAAAGAGCAGCATCCAGCACTTTTCGATGTGCACCAAGCCGGTGTGCTTAATATTTTATAAATATGACGTCAATGGATTTTTTACTTGCTCAATTTTTGTAGGTGCACAGAAAGCGTACATTTCCTTGATCAGGATACTATTAAAAATGGACCGTGCGTTGTCGTTTCGTTGGACCAATCAGGAATGTTATGCCGCTAGGACGCGCAAACAGCCAATCAGAGACGGATATAGATTAGGCCCGGTTACCGGGGGTTGTACTTTTGACCGGGAGGACCCGCAACCGCTGTAGCGTAACTGATACCCACGTCGAAAAGCTATTTACCAAAAGGTATGGGCTGGCTTACGTGGGTAGTGGGAGGGGTAGTCGAAACTGAGTGTATATCCTGGTCAGCAACCATAGGGGGGCATGTTCCGGCTGTGTAAACAGTGCGCTCTCAGTTGCAAATGACTTGTGTAATAACGCTGTCGTCTACCTTCCCCTACTCACGTTTCCAGTTTTGTTTTAGGGATACTAACCCCGTTTAGAAATTTCAAATATGGATGACCTTACGCTACGCCTTGACGACAACGAAGAGCTTAATGCGCTAACTTTAACTACTCTTCTGAACAATGGTGCCGAAGTCCTCCTTAATCTCTCCCCGGCCCAGCTCATCCAACTGGAAAAGAAGGTTCAAAAGCTTAAACGCCAGAAGAGCCCACCTGCCACCGGAATCGCTGCTGTTGCGCCTTCGACCAAGTCTGGGGGCACCAAGAAGAGAAGGCTGAGTGACGGGTCTAATGAGCATATTGAGCGGCCTCGTCCTACGGGGGGCCAGTATATGAATCTGCCGGCGTCTACTCCGCAAGTTGAGTACCGCGACACCATCGAGTGGCTTATATTCACCTACTCCACAAAGGGACACATACAAGAATATCACATTCGAGCTGATATTGACACTATTGGGCATGACGAGATTCCCGATGATTTCAAAGCCGAGAACTGTGTCTACCCTCGCGCCCTTGTTCCACGTGAAGCGTACATTGGGAACCGCTGGGAGTACGAGACTGCAGTGAATGAGATTGCATGGAAGCTTTGCTGGAGGAATCCCGGGGTTCTGGGCAACAAGCGTGGACTCATCCAACGCGCAGTCGATTCTTACCGAAACCGTACTCCCGAGAATCGATCTCGACGAGTGATGCGCCAGGAAAAGCTCCATCAAAGCTCGCCCTTTAACAAACGCGCTTCTGTGATGGACGGCGCTGCTGCTATGGGACTTGCTCCAACACCCCTCATTCGTGTCCCCGGGCCAAAGACTTTGACTCTTCAATACGCTGATCGCGAAGGAGAACTAACCAAAATTAAGATCCGCGTGGACATTGAAGGAGTTGACTTGACCCAAGTTGATGAAGACTTCCGTGCTAACAATGCCATTTTCCCACAAGCCATGATGGGAGGGGCGGCTGGATACTCAAATGAACACTGGGAATATGAGAATTCCTGCAATGAACTTGGCTGGAAGCTGGCGTGGCTGAACTCTGCAAAGCTGGCCGGAAAACGCGGACTGCTCCACAAAGCAGTTGAAGCGTATCAGAGCCGCATTGAAGCAGCCGAGAGGGCGCGCCAAGCTGTTCTTCACCACCATCAACAAGTTCTTGGGCAAGCTGGGGTTTACGATCCATCAATGCTTTATGACTCTTCCCACGGATTGCATCCACAAAGCTACCATCATCACCATGGCGAAGAGGGGATCTTGGAGAAGAATGAAGAGTTTTCCCAAATGGTCGCCCAAGCGTTGCAGCAAGCTCTGGCGCAAGGTGTCCCTGCAGATTCTTCTCATTACCCATCACACGATCCTTCTTCATCATACCATCATCTTCCCTATCCCCACGCTATTGTGGATGACCACCAGTTCCACCACCATCATCACATCCACCATCAAGATGCCCAGCAACACTCTGGTGAGATTGAACGCGACGAAGATGAGCAACCCCACACTGTCAGCACTGCGGATCTTCTAAGATCTCTCTAAATGCATCGTTGATTGATAAGTTCGAACGATAAATTTTTCTTTTTCATTTCACCATACGGGGTTGAGAATAGATCATTAGGCGATTTTGGAGCTTATTATATACATTTCCTTTTAAGGTTATTCATCTAGCAGCCAAAATGGCCCGCCCGCTGTTTACGGCTCGTAATTCCTGCTCGCCATGCGTCTCTCGTCATACGTAATTGTTTTCGCGACGTTTCTGATTTCGATTTTGGGAGCCATTGCCGAGCTCCCCCAGTCCGATCGTGCAACATTTCCCAATTTCCTGAGCGGCTTTACCTTGGTCGAGTTCTACAGCCCCAATTGCCGACATTGTAAATTATTCTCAAAGACTGTTCTCCGTCTTTTGAAGTACATTGCAAGCCATGAAAGCGACTTTATGGGGCTGGCAGTGGAACAGTATAACTGTAAAGGAGGACCGTACTGCAAGAAACTTGGACTCAAGTCACTTCCGAGCCTTTATCTGTATAGAGACACTGAAAAGGTGGGCGAACTGCGAGGAAATGTTGCACTTAAAAAAGTTGTCGACTGGCTAAGGGCGCTGGTTAGTGCATACAGCACGGGTGCCATAACTGATCCTATCGTTGTTGAAGATCCCGCTGTAGATGAAGATGTGCCAGATGCCGAAGAGGATCGTCCCGAATCTGAAATCACACGCCCTACGCCCACAACCACCGCTGTAGCGTCATCAACGCCTCTGCCGAGCAATTGAGATCTGTTGAATGCCAACACTATCACTGCAGTTTGACAATAGCATTTGTAATAAACAAGAGCTGTCTATTGAGAATTACATCGCCCACACAACTCGTGTTTCCTATCATGTTTACACGAGCTTTGACAGCGGAATAGACTATTGTGCACTGTTGCCCTCGTATGACCATAAATGTAAGGGATATTCACTTTTTTAGAATCCTGTAATGCCACACCAAAAGTGTATGTTTGGTCAATCTAAAACGGGCGGCGTTCTGTTAAATATCAACAATGCGAACTGCAAGGGCATATTCTGTTGATGGGCCGTCTATCGTCGCTAGTTGTTTTGCTTTCTGTCATTGTCACTACGGTCCTTGGTGCTATTCCTGAGCTCCCTCGCTCTAACCGTACGACTTTCCCGGCCGAGCTTGAAGGCTTTACACTGGTCGAGTTCTACAAGCCAAAAAGTAAGAAGTGCAAATCGTTCGCCACGATTATGCGCCGCCTAACAAGATACGTCTCGATCCGCGAGGAAGACTTTATGGGACTCAAGATTGAGCAGTTCAACTGCAAAGGAGGGCGTTTCTGTAAGAAACTCAAGATCAGAACTGTTCCGACTTTGCGTTTGTACCTCGATAACAAAAAGATTGGCGAACTGCGAGGATATGTTAGGCCTCAGAGAGTTTTATCTTGGCTCAAGAAGCATCTCCATCGCTATCGCAGAGCATATGTTCCCCCTGTGCCTTCAGAGTCTTCAGAATCTTCAGAGTCTTCAGAGTCAGAAGATGAGTCTTCTGAGGAGGTTGTTAACCCAGAGACGACCACCACCCAAGAGACTGCTATCCCAACGCCCGTGACATCTGCGACGCCCATTTCGACCACAATCAGCACTGCAACTCCAGCTAGAAAGGTGGACAACCCTGAGCCCGCGAAGGGGGCGAGAATTGTAGTAGCTGCTGAGTAAAGTGTATGTGGCATGTAGCTTCAGGAATAAACTATCTTTATCTACCCATTGTCGCGGCTAGATATGAGTAATATCTCAATCATAAATGCATAATGTATATATACTACAGTTTCAGGCAAAGGATTGCACAAACGTTTCGTATGTATAATTGCTGTGTATGTATAAATATTCCGTATAAATAAATGTTCCGTGTGTACAAGTGTTCCGTATGTACAATCTTCAAAGCGACCAAGTCAATAGTAACTGCATTTATTCAGTGCCTTTTAGTGCTTCGCGCTCTATTAGCGATAACTCCTCGTCTTTTTTCTTGAAAATTTCTGTTAGACCTTGCATTGCCCTTTCAATCCCTTGAAGATTTGTTGAAAGGATTGGTAAGGTTTGCTCTACGGTACCCTCCACCAATATACCGCCCACACGCCGCCAGCACTTTCGGCTTGGGGCTAGTGGGGTGAGCGCAGCTACTACTAAACGGTGCTCATCTGCATCCATTTCAAGTTCTCCAAGCTTCTCTGACAGCGACTGCAGCTCTTGTCTAAGGTTTTGGTATTGATTCACAACGGCGGCGTCATGATTCGACATGATTTAGCAAGGGTTCACAGATTAGGAATGTCGGAAACATTGAAGAAGGAATTTACTGCCGCTCAAACGCGACTAGGAGAGCTGGTTGCTGAACATAGACGTGTTTCAGAATTTGCAAGCAGGAAAGAGCACGAGAACAAAATGTCTCTCTTGACAATGAAAGAGCTCGAGTCATTACCTGCCGAGACGGCAGTATATCGCACTATTGGAAAGGCCTTTATTCTGAGTGATCTTCCGCATGTGCAAGAACGTCTCAGAAATGTCAGCAGTATGGCTCTTGAAGAGAAGGAAAAGATGCTCACCCGCAAGGCCCAGTTGGAAGTTTTGATTCCCAATATTGAAAATAAAGCCAAGGCGTTGTATGAAGAACTGTCTGCTGAACAATAAAAGGTTGTATTTGAGCTATAGTAGTTGTAAATTCGGCTGCATAGTTTGGTGGAAAGTTTTGATTCACATTATGAGGTTGGAACTTGAGAGCTTTGTTGGAGATTAAATCCATTACGCATCAATGCTAAGAATATAGTCAAGGTATTGCATCATCATACAATAACGATTTGTATTTGAGCTAGACGAGTTACTGGATTTAAGCGTTGATGGCTTTTCGCAGCCCGTGGGCGGCGAGACATGCTTCCTTCACAGCCTCACTTAGTGTGGGATGGGCATGGCAAGTGCGGGCAATATCTTCACTAGAGGCGCCATATTCCATGCCAAGAACTGCTTCCGCAATAAGCTCTCCTGCATTTGGCCCGATAATGTGGACACCGAGAAGACGATCTGTAGTGGAGTCGGCCAGCACCTTGACGAAGCCTTCAGCGTCATCCACAGTCTTTGCACGGCTGTTTGCCATAAAGGGGAACATTCCAACATTGTAATTAGAACCTTCCTTTTTTAGCTGCTCCTCAGTCTTGCCAACCCAAGCTACTTCTGGATGGGTGTATACAACCGAAGGAATGGTGTCGTAGTTAATGTGACCATGGCCGTTTGCAATAATTTCAGCCACAGCAATGCCCTCGTCTTCGGCTTTGTGGGCCAACATTGGCCCTGCGATTACATCTCCGATGGCTCGGATCGATGGAACATTTGTGCAAAAATGCTTGTCCGTCTTGACACGGCCACGATCGTCCAGTTGCACTCCAATTTCCTTCAAGCCCAAATCATCCGTATAGGGGCGGCGTCCGATCGCTACTAAGACGACATCACAATCAATTTTTTCTTTTGCGCCACCTGCAGCGGGTTCCATTTCCAGTGTATGCATCCCTTTGGAGGACTTTGTGCAACCCAGCACCTTGGTTCCCAGCTTAAATTTCAAACCTTGTTTTTGCAAGATTTTAGCGAAAGCCGAGGCAACTGCTCCGTCCATTCCCGCTCCAATTGAAGGCATGTATTCTACAACGGTCACATCAGATCCGAGACGACTCCAGACAGATCCAAGTTCAAGGCCGATAATGCCACCGCCGATAACGACCATTTTCTCAGGCACCTTTTCCAAAGTCAGCGCCCCTGTTGAGCTAACCACAGTCTTCTCGTCGACTTTGAGATTCGGCAAGTCCACCCAATCTGATCCAGATGCAATGATGATTTCTTTACAAGTTACAGTCTCGGATTTGCCGTCCGCTCCTTGAACTTGTATCTTGTTCGGTCCAAGAATCTTCCCAACGCCATTTAAATGTGCAACCTACATGTGAATAACCATGTTAAGGTACTTTGTTCTTTTTGAATAGATATCCCACTCCCCCAGTAAGAGCCTGCACGCTCTTATCCTTGGCTTTTAGCATAGTCTCGAGGTCAAGTTTTACATCTCCAACATTAATCCCCCGCTTTGCAAAATCGTGCTTTGCCAAGTGATAAAAATGAGAGTTCTGGAGAAGGGCCTTGGATGGAATGCATCCAACATTTAGGCAAGTTCCGCCAAGCGTAGCACGCTTTTCTACACAAGCGGTCTTGAGTCCAAGCTGGGCTGCCTTGATGGCACCAACATAGCCTCCAGGCCCAGCTCCGATAAATATTACATCATAATCATGCCCTGCTAATTTGATGCTGATGCAGTTTGTATACCTGAAGTAGAATAGCGGCGGAAAGGGAGGGTGTGAACGCGGCGCAATAGGAGCATGGTCTCTGACAGTTAATAATAATTGTGAGTGTGAGGGTTGGCTGTGATAGAGTATATCTACGGACCAGGGATCAGAGGGTAGGGAGAGGGTGTATGCGCAAGCGGATCAAAAGACCCTAATAAGGAATCTGTTGATGAGCGGGTTAGTTTTATTAAAGTGTCTGGCACCTTTATAGGCCGTCATCCGACGGGGTTGGGTTGTAGAGTAACATAAATATCTGGGTTGGAGCCGTCAACCATAAGTGGTTGCTGTTTCACAGAATCTCTGCCCCGATTTTGCTATTATGCATTTTTATAATGTTTCACGACCAAATAATCCGCATATTTTCTCCAGATGGGCAAGAATATAAAGCCCAGTGTGCAAAGAAGTGCGTCTAGAAACATGCCATTTCCAGGAGCGTTTCCTCGAGATGTCGCTCGAATCAATTCGGTTACTATGTCTGATGAAATGGCAAATTTTCCGGCTTCGATGCCTTTGAGCAGAGTTTGGGCTCGCTTTATGGGCGAAGGGTCGGAAATGTCGCCTTCTTCAATAATTTTGGTGATTTCTGGCTTATTCTCGTTCTCGATTTGGTTTCCAGGCGAGTCGATTGTGGCTACAAAAAATATATGAACACTAATATTATAAGGCAAAAGTTCCTGGCGCAAGGATTCGGCCAGTCCTCTAAGAGCAAATTTTGCAGAAGAGTATTGTGAATATCCAATCATTCCCATCAAGCCCAAAGTGGAGCTGACAAACACTATTCTCCCCCCTTTGCCGACTTCAATCATCCGCTTTATCGCAGGATGGATAGAGTTAACAGCTCCCAGATAGTTGAGTTGCATTTGCTTTGAAAGGATTTCGGGAGTCTGATCAATAAAGAAGCCTGGCGTGGCGGCTCCGGCACAGCAGAACACACAATCTACCATTTGTCCTTGCAATCGTTCGGCTTCCGTCACCATGTTCCGTGCAGATTCGGGATCTGTGACGTCAGCCGAAACTATTTCAAGAGATGCCTTCTCGGAGATGAATCCCAAGAGTTCTTTTCTGGACTCATCGAGAACATTTTTTCGACGGGCAGCAATAGTTACGGATGCTCCTTTAGACAGGAGACATTTTGCAACTTCTTTACCGAGTCCCGAACTGCCGCCGGTTATCAGAACATGCTAAGGGATATAGACCCGACATATTGATATACTTTTCTGCGAAAACTACGTGCTTTCCTGCTAGTAATCCTCATGAACCATAGTATCGAGACAGATGTTGCCAGAACTAGCACAAACAGTAGACTCCAGTTATCGGTCATTGAGCAGACAGGCGTTTGCGCAATGGCCTGCCACAAATATAGTCCGCAAATCTGATTGGGTCCTAAGATAATGCGAGGATTGGGTGCTGTCTTTTTCCGAGGCTACCATGCCAGACCGCTCCGTAGAGATGCACTGCTGTATAGATGGATAACTGTATGTGTGTTTGGATGGTGCATTCATATTCTATAGAATGACAGAAAGCGGGCCTTTGGTTCTGGCGCATCGAACAACTCTGAATCGGGCAGCGTTTTCCGAAAGTTTGCTGAAAATATAAAGAAAGAGACTAAGGATGAGGACTTGAAGGTTAGCGTGCAGAAACTAGAAGAGAAGCTGACAGAGCTGAATCAGAACGAGTCTTATAAGAAGGCCAAGGAAATTTTGGCGAAAGCTAAGGAGGACGTGTTGCGCCAGAATGAGGCCATCGTAACAGACGTCAAGGAGAAGGCGCATGCTGTAAAACAAGCGGTCGGTAATGTGACAAGCAAAGTCGGGAGCACCATTTCTACTGCAGCAGAGCCCGTACGAATGCTGGGGGAGAAAATTAAGCCATATGTTCCTGACATTACCGAGTCGGAAGTTGTCAAGCAAGTAGGCAAGACTGTGAATGAAGCAGAAGAGAAAATTTTGGAGAATACAAACATTTATCAGTATGGTGGATTTAAATCCAGAGAGCTACGAGAAAGGTCACGTTCTAAAACGGTGGAAAGTGAGCAATCCCTGCCCGAAAAGCCGACAGAGGCGGATCCAGAGTACACAATAGCCCATTCCTTCTCATTATATGTAGGGCAGGTGCAAATGTGGTAGTCCATAAAGAGTCCAAATGGTCTTCCAAATGGAACAATTTTGTGGAGAACAGCTCGGTCTTGCAGAAGCTATTTGGAGTGAAAAGGGCTTACGATGAGAGCAACAACGTTTTTGTGTATTTTGCACGCGAAATCACCAACTCTATCGGTGATCGTTTCGCTTCTATTTTTTCCGAAAACGAGACGGCGCGTGCGATGCGCGAGATTCAGGCCCGAGACCCCACTTTTCATATTGAAAAGTTTATGAAATTTACTACGGAGAGCATTATACCCGAGATCCTGGATGCTTTTATTGCTGGTGATCTCCCCACGTTAAGAGTTTGGTGTTCTGAGGCAATGTACAACATGCTCAAGGCCAACTTTGAGGCCCAATTAAAGCCTGGGTGCCGACTTGAGGGACGTGTACTGGATATGCGCCACGTCGAGCTTGTCACTGCCAAACTACTAGACACTACGCCTGTTGTTGTGTTGTCGTTCAACACTCAGCAGATTTCATATATGCGTGACGCTGGGGGGAGCATTGTTGAGGGATCCGAGGACAATATAGAAAATGTGCTTTATGTTATGGCACTTGCCAAAGAAGAGATACCGGTGACTGGACGAGTGAATGAGACTACGGGAGGATGGAAGCTGGTGGAACTTGCTATTCGCGACAAGAACGGCTCGTGGTGACACGACTAGATGTGTTGGTGTATGAAATGTTTGATAATGCATTGGACAGTATCCGCAAATGATTGATGATCCCAATCTAAATAGTTATATCATAAATTCAATCCGATGTGTTGCGTAGTGAGCCAGGTGGAAAAAGTGGGTCCGTTCACTACCAATCCAACGACCAACCATCAATATGTGATGTAGAGGATTATTGTCTTGCGATGATGGTTTTTACTCGGAATGTTTACTCATAAGTCTTAGTCAAGATGGTTACTCCTAATTCTTACTTAAGATGGCCACTCCTAATTCCTAGTCAAGATGGCTACTCCTAATTCCTAGTCAAGATGGCTACTCCCAATTCTTAGTCAAGATGGTTACGGTGAATTCTTATTCACAACACCCAAAATGTCTACACACAACTCACTCACAATTTACCAGTGTTTGTATAAACTCATGTGTATTAGATATAGACCTTAGTTCTTGGAGACCATCTTGTTATCGGCAGCCTTGGGGACCGTGATATCTTCCTCCATGCATACGAGTTCAATATGACAAGGCGAGCTCATGTAGGCATTGACACGTCCGTGGGCACGGTAGGTGCGGCGACGCATCTTGGGTGCCTGGTTAACCTGAACGTGCTTAACCACAACCTTTTCCAAGTTCAAACCCTTGGCCTCTGCGTTGCTCTCGAGGTTCTTGAGAAGACCGAGGACAAACTTGCAGCTCTTCTCGGGCCAGCGTCCCTGGGTGACACCCCAAACGTGGGCCTGAGCGCAGCGGCCTACTCCACCGCGGAAACGGCGGAAAGGAACGGCCTGCTTGTGGTCGACAACGTCCTCAAGGAACTTTTGGGCCTTCACAAGCTTCATTCCCTTGATGGCCATGGCGGTCTCGCGGGTGTTCTTGAAGTGAACACGGAGATACTTACCAGTGGCTTGGCAAGACTTGCTCAAATTATCGGCCTGGAATGAATACACCATCTAGGCAGTTAGCTACGGATGGATGGTTCGTACGGTGAGGGTTAGCCGATGCTAAGTAGACCGATGCCAGGGGTGCAGCCAATCAAGATGCTCTCCCAACGGGTACTCCGACGGTGCAGGTGGACTCGGAGAGCATTTGGAACAGAGCGGATAACCAGCGGCCTTGCCGACGAGGACCGTATTTTTACGAATCTGTATGGACGACAGCATTGGGGGCTTACAGGAGCGCTATCGCGAGGTGATTGGTATAAAACCAAGGAGATTATTTTAAAGGGACATGAATGGATTATTAAAGAAATAAAAGACTCTGGACTACGTGGACGAGGAGGGGCTGGATTTCCAAGCGGTCTAAAATGGAGTTTTATGAATGGAAAGAAACCTGATGGGCGTCCAAGGTATTTGGTTGTCAATGCAGATGAGGGCGAGCCGGGAACTTGCAAGGATCGGGAGATTATGCGCAAGGAGCCGCACAAGCTAGTAGAGGGATGTCTCGTAGCCGGTCGCGCAATGAATGCAAGCGCTGCGTACATTTACGTCCGTGGCGAGTTTTATAACGAAACTTCCACTCTCCAAGTTGCGATTGATGAGGCCTATGCAGCGGGACTGATTGGCAAGAATGCTTGTGGTTCAGGCTATGACTTTGACATTTATGTCCATCGAGGTGCTGGAGCGTACATTTGTGGCGAAGAGACTGCGCTTATTGAAAGCATTGAGGGAAAACAGGGAAAGCCAAGGCTGAAACCTCCATTCCCGGCAGATATCGGATTGTTTGGTTGCCCCACCACGGTGGCAAATGTCGAGACCGTTGCCGTTGCACCGACTATCCTCCGTAGAGGCGGTAGTTGGTTCGATTCATTTGGACGACCAAAGAATTCGGGCACCAAGTTGTACGCAATTTCGGGACATGTCAATAGTCCTTGTACAGTTGAGGAGACTATGAGCGTTCCTCTCAAAGAGCTTGTGGAAAAGCACGCTGGAGGCGTTCGAGGGGGCTGGGATAATCTCCTGGCCATAATACCGGGCGGATCATCCGTTCCTTTGTTACCAAAGTCTATGTGTGAGACTGTTTTGTAAACTTTTTCATTTGTCCAGTCAAATTGTAGAATGGACTTTGACAGTCTCAAAGATGCACAGAGTGGACTCGGAACGGCTGCTGTCATAGTGATGGACAAGTCAACAGATATTGTAAAGGCAATTGCTCGCTTGGCCTCTTTCTACCGACACGAAAGCTGCGGACAGTGTACTCCGTGTCGCGAGGGAACCGGATGGATGGAGAAGATGATGTGGCGCTTGGTAAAGGGCGACGCACGGTCCGAAGAAATTGACATGCTAGACGATCTTAGCCGTCAGATTGAGGGACACACTATCTGTGCGCTCGGAGATGCCGCAGCCTGGCCGGTCCAAGTAATTTTGCCGTTGCGGCACTTAGTTGTAGGGATTGATTAGACACTTCCGACCCGAACTCGAACGAAGAATCCGCAATGGTGATGGGGAGAGAGCATCGATAAAGGGCCACAGCGAACTGGAATCGCGATAGTAAAGTGTGTGGAGATAGTGTAACTACGGATCGGGGACTTCAATAAAGGCCCTTGGTGATAGGTGAATAGGTTTTATTAGAAAATGTGGCATATTAGTTGGGCATTTGAGTGCTAGAGTGGATCGCTTTGTTGGGTATTTCAGGACAGTAAAATGTGTATCCATACTGTTATAGGACTAGCAGTAAACAAACTCCCCTTCCCGTCTGTGGTATTATCCCCACTACGCGACATATAGGCAGCCATCCTTGACACACTAGATTGTGGGATCGCATAAATGTCTGGGTCGGATCCCTAAATAACAGGCGGATACTGCTTAACGAGCCTTATCACGAGCTTTACAGGAGGGATCAATTTAGTACAGCACATCCGCCCCCTGTAGTTTAGAGTTACATGGCAAACTTTTATCTCCTCACTTGCTTTGGATTCCTGGTCAACGTCATTCGCGAGAATAGTGGCAATGTTGATGGGGGTGAGAGGAGCATCGACCAAGGGCCACAGTGGATTAGAAACACGATAGGGATGCGTGAGGTAGTGTAACTACGGATCGGAGATTCCAGTAGAGGGTCTTATTACGAACCTCACAGGGTGAGTCGATTTAATAAAACACATCCACCCCTGTAGTTGCAACATGGCAAACTTTTATATCTTCATTTGGTTTGGACTCTTGGCCAACACCATCGCTTCGAGTGTTTTCAATGCCGAGTACTTTGCCAGGACCCATAACGAGAGCGTTAAGATAATGCTTAGGAGCGGTCCCTGCTCCTGCCACATAGAGGGCGATGATCTGCTACTTGCCTGGCATAAGTTTGATTTTACTTTTCGGATCAGAGGCGAATTTACGCTTCATCCTTTAACACGACTGACTACTTATGAATCCTGCTTTGAAGTTGAGCACCAAAATGCCTCAATAAGGATTTTCGGGTCGAAAGAACTTCTTTGGGTTGTATATGACGAGTGTATGTTATCTTGGGTATTATTCTTAATTTAATAGTCTTTGCCCGTTTGAAACCAGGCGAGCCGGCCAGCGATCTTAAACAAGACCTTTCGGGACTATCCTAGGCAAACACGGCTCTTTAGATTTATTACTAATGCGGAGGGATATTTGGGAGAGTATATTAATGGTCAAGAGATAAAGTCTTTATGCGGGAGTGGGTGAGTAAGTGAACGAGAAAACGTCATGACCTAGAGACAAAGGCTACTATAAATCCCTTCGATCCTTATTAAAAATTGTGCAATGTATACAGACACAACCCCCGATCATTGTTACAACCTCCCACGCATGGCATGGCATTTTTGCCCTCACAAAATAGGCCAATACATTGGATATTTATATATTTGTTCTAGTTGGTTATTCATTTGAAAGCCGCGGTGCTTTATCGGCATGGCTGTTCCTCTTCACTTCCTTCTCTTTACGCTTCCGATTAATACGAAGGGCCCTCCTGGCTTCACGTTGGCGGGCGGCATCGTCGCGATCAATGGCTTTCATTTGAGTCGTTTCAGAAGCGACAAACTCTTCTGCAAGACGAGTCGCATTTCCGTGATCAAAGGTAGACTCGGAAGCAAATGGAACAACCCGACGTGCCTCTCCAGTATCCTCATCAAAAACGTGATGGGCACCACGGGGTCCTGTCTTGATCGAATATTTTTTCTTGGTCTTTAAAATGTCTTTCCTTGACAGTGTAACGTTAGCAGGCGCAGACTCTTCAGCTTGAATGTCATGGTCTTTACGCTTAATAGTAAGGAAGTCATCTTCCTGAACGCTAGTTTGATCACGGAGCTTTGAGTAATGTTCCGAATAGACGTCCAGGTTTTTGCGACGGAACATTTTGTCTATTTTGGATGTCGATTTTTTGGGCAAGACAGTCTCGGATTTAGTTTCCTCAAGACTGGCTTCATCAGAGTCTGAATCATCACTGGCTATGTCTGCAAGCTGACGAGAGTCATTCTTAGCGTTGGATCGTGGAACAAACCGAAGTCGGGGGGCTCCTGACAGACCAAGGCTCAAAGCAAATTCATCAATAGGGAGCTCTTCAACTTTAAAGACGCTCTTATTGGAGTGCAGAAAGATGGATCTGACGTATGAGACTAGCGCCTTCTGGGCCAAGTACTTGATTTCTGCATCCTGGGAGCACAGTGCTTCCAGTTGACTGCGAACAGGTCGTTTGGCAGGTGGAAGAGGTCGATTTTCTGGATACATGGCCTTGATGGGGACTCTCTTTTCCCTCAGCAACGTCAGCATGTGCTTTTCAGAAGGAAGTATAAACAATACTGCATTTCCAGCCTTTCCAATCCGCGCCGTTCTTCCAACGCGATGGATATAAGTATCGACGTCCTCTGGACAGTCGCCTTGGACGACCCAATCCACAGCAGGAAAATCAAGACCTCTAGCCGCCACATCAGTGGCAAAAAGAACCGCACTTGGTTTGCGACAAAATTCGTAGAATATTGTCATCCGCTTACTCTGCTTCTGTCGTCCATGAATATGCATCAGAGGAACACCAGGCTGTAGTCGGCAGAATGCCTCATAGGCGAAACGCACTTGCTTGCAGCTTGAAAAGAAGACAATCATCTTGGTCTTTAGATGCGCCTTGATGAACGAAAACAATCGATCCATCTTCTCTGAGAGTGGGCACATGATAAAGGTCTGCTCAAGCTGATCAGGTGTAGCATTTTCCTGCTGTGCGTGGACGGACATTACTACGGGATCACGTAGACTAAGCCGAGCGAGGGCGGAGATGGAGTCGGTCTGAGTGGCGGAAAAAAGCATGGTTTGTCTCTCTTTTGGAAGGGCCTTGACAATAGCATCCACCGTTTTGGCAAAGCCCAGGTCAAGAATGCGATCAGCTTCATCCAACACTAGCACTTTCAACTGACTCCACTCGAACACTGTAGTCTGGTCCATGTGCTGCAAGAGACGTCCGGGAGTGGCAACCAAAATGTTCATTCGTGAGATGGCCTCCTGTTCGCTTTTAAGGTCCTTTCCTCCAATAACCAGACCAGCCGAGAGCCCGTGGTTTCTCCCAATATTCCGCAACACTTCAAACGTCTGCAGCGCAAGTTCACGAGTTGGCGAGAGCACCAAGGCTCCTAGGCCGTCAAACCGCGTCCACTTGGACCGATAAAGTCGCTCTAGGATCGGCACAAGGAAGGAGAGCGTCTTCCCGCTCCCAGTCTTGGCGGCTCCCAGTATATCAAGTCCACTCAAGGCAATAGGGAGGGCACACTTTTGAATATCAGTGAGTTCAAGGAAATGAGCATCCTCAAGACCCTTTAGAGTTTTTGTCGAGATGGCAAGCTCACTGAAACGTACAGGCGGTGTGATAAACTGTATTCCGTCAGATATGCGCTTCTCTAGGGCATCGATCTCGTCTTTGTCCTTGTTCTTGCGCTCTGTTTTGGATTTCCGCTCATGGGCCTTGCGATTTGCTACTTTTGGGCCAACTCGGGGGAGACCCATTCTCTAACCCTGGAAAGTGGGCAGTAGAGATAAGGATTTTTGTAGCGAGAGTTTCATACTATTGACTGAGAATCAGTGAGACTTGTAATACAGGCTAAAGGATTTTAATCAGCCAAAACTTTTTCGTAGCAGCACAACACTTTATTCATGTTTATGCTATGCCATGCTATGGCCTGTTGTGCTGTGCCGCGCTGTGTACACTCGCTAATAGAATACTCGGCTTGCTTTTAATGTACATGACATGAAATGTTCCGTGTTTGGGTAATGCCCTCACCAAGACCGCCAAGAGGCGCCTGGTTGAGCGACCGAACACGTCACCAATCTAGGCCTCATTTTGACGCACCCGACCACTGTAGTGTCGGAAGCGCTTCGAAGGGCCGCTTGTATCTTTTGCTGTATACAAATGTCGGTCTTTGTTCACATCAACTTGCAGGGCAAGCTGGATGGACAAGGTCCGATTGCTCGGGGCTACGTCTTATCTCTGTGGCGCGGAGGAGCGCATCCGCAAAGGTCTTGCGAGCCAGTAGCCCCGGTAAAGAGTGTCAAATTTATACTGGATTTGGAACAAGCCTTTATGGGAGCGGTAGAAATGCATTTATGAAGCGGTAAAATGGGGCATTTGCGCAATGTCTGAAGAGCGTGATCGATGAAAAGAAAAATTTACACTTGCATTCACCTGAACCTGTGCCCCCACTCTCGTACTCGTGTTTGAACAGTCCAACCTAGAATCACATCATCCTCCGCTCGAACAAGTAATCAGTGGCGATTATTCCATAGTCGCTTACTACTGCTAAATCTGTGTACTATTATCAGTTGAGCATTAACTGCCCTAATCGACAATCAGGCAGGCCAAGAGCGCATAACTACTCTTATTGCTTGTATACGTTTTACTTTTTTGTCTTTACAGAACTAAAAAGGGATGCGCCTCCAGTCTAGATAGTCAGACGCACAACGAGCGCATAAGTACCCTAATGCATTCCATCTCTTGAATACTCCAAGGATGTGGGGTATATCGACGTCCAGACAGAGTGGAGCAGAGTACTATCTTTGTAGTATTTAGGGGAGACGCTCCTTTCGGGGTACCATTTCTTGAGGGAAAGCTTATCAACGGGACATGTCGGCGAAGCGGAGCTCTAGCAATTGACATAGACCAGATACAAAAATAAATATTTATTGGATAGATGGCGCATTATCATCTCACCAATTCGACCTATTTCTTTCTACTGTTTTCGAAAAGTTCGTGGATTTTAGCTTCAATCCATTCGATTGTTTGATTTTCTGCGATAGCAACGGGTTTAGGCTCTGGCAGTGCATCCCGCTCAGGCCGTACAGCAATTTTTGCGGCCATCACCCATTCAACTTGCTTTAACAGCCTTGACACAATATTGATCAGGGAATCTGATGACGAAAATTCTTTAGCATGGAACATACCAGTTGACTCTGTAGGACCTATGATGACAATGTCGCCGTTTTGCAGCATCTCAGAGTCGTCGATATCGATGACGGTCCTGTACTTTCCAGAGAACGATCGAAATATGCATGCGTCGACAGGAGAGCGTTTGGACGATTTTGTGGCAATCTTAAACAACCCCGAATCGGTATCCTTCTGCAGAGCAACTCTTAGGCCTTTAAATGCGGTTGCAGGATCACCACTATTGTCTCTGTCAAATTGGATCGTAATGGTCTTCAATGTAGTCTCGCAAACGAAGCGTTCCATCTTCAGTCTCAGGCCCTGATCAGTCATTTTGGGTTCTGCACCAACCACCACTACTTCCTCGAAATGAAAAGACGATTTCGTGGAATCACCCAGCGCCCATTTCGTAATTACGGAAGGGCGATTAGTTTTGAACTGGCTCCTGCCTCTATTGGAATTTACACCTACGGCCCTTATATTTCGATTCGCCACTTGCGGTAATGCTGGTACGATTTGCTTTGCCCGTGGTTTCGGAGCTGATCTCGTCCTTTCTCTTTCATCCCATGGCGATACATCAATAGTCCTTTCAATCCTTGTTTTACCCATAATGAATGAAATGGATCTGGAATCCGCCTCCAAGGGGCTCTCGGAAGTGCTTTCGGCGCTAATAAGTTCTGCAGGAACGCCAGTCCACCAAGAGTCGTCAGTGCCTTCAAGAAAACCAAAACCCGAGGCACCTACAGAGCGAGCCATCGATAGCCACGAGAGCGATAAAGGCACCCACCATGGAACTTGCATGCAAGGCCAAAAGTGCAAACGTTGAAATCCCCGGTCGGTATATACGTGCTCGTAGTTTCATGATGATGCAGCAATTTATTATAAGATTACCCCAACAACAGTCTTAGTGTTGTTGTTCCAGAGACAAGGATCTTGATCTCTATGTTGACGGGTGGCGCATTCCAAGATCAACCATGATGTGAGCGGCTTCTGACAACGAATCATCATCGCTATTGGGTGCCTGAGCATTGCTGTATTCACTGTCAGAACTCCTCTGAATACTTCTGTCTTCTCCGTCAGAACTCTGAGTATTTCTGTCGTCTTTACTATTACCGTCACCAACATTTTGAGCATTGCTAGATTCTTCACTATCTCCGCCATCAGCATCCTGAGCATTGCTGGATTCTTCGCTATCACCGCCACCAACGTCCTGGGAATTGCTGGATTCTTCATCATCGTTACTATCAACATCCTGAGCATTACTGTACGTTTCACTATCATCGTGCCCTCTGGGTCTATTTTCATATAGGCTGCTGCTCTCCTCGCTGCTATTTGCATTGTTGGAAGAAGAAGAATAATCCTCGCTCTCTTCAGAACTAGCCAGCAGAAAATCATTGTCAGTGACATTGCTGATTGTCTTTATGAGGTCGTGGACGGTAAAATGCTCACGAATGCTTGAGTAAGTTAAAAGATTGTCTATGCAGCTTATAGTCGTTTCATCGAGATTGTAGCTGTCTGTTATGTCATCAAAAAAGTCTTCCCAATGATTTTGGATCTGATTGGGTTTTAAGAGCCCGTTACTAGCAAGGCGACTGCTAGTTGCCAGCGAATATAGCCACGACAGAACTATGATCTGTATGGACATTTCAAAGTCATACTCCAGACTGTCAACGGTGTCGTCTTTCTGCGCTTGTATGAATCGTTCCGCGTAGTCGATTGCCGCAGTCCCTATCCATACACTGCTGTCGGCCTGGGTAGTTATGAAAGCATTCCAAGGCAGATCATAAGTCTTTTCGAAAATATCGAATACCTGGGGGAAAGACGTACTATTTGCTACTCTCTTGCGGGTGAAAATTTCAAAATTAGCACTTCTCATGAACAATTCTAGATTCTCCTTGTCGGTTCGGAAAAAAGAGGGACGCCAACTCTGAGGAAAAGGGTGTAGTAGCGATTCATCAATAGATGCATATCCCTTATTAATGGATGCCATTAAACAGACATCTTTTAACGATGGCGCACCAATCTTTTCAGGGTCAAGTTTTGATAGTATTGTCGTGGCAATCTGCCCGCAAACTGCGCTCTTAATTGCCAGACCGGTGCAATGCCGAGTCAAGCTAGTGACGACTGACCACGCAGGGCCGGAACCGGTACCTTCCGCAATGACGAGCACCATTTCAAGCAACGCCCGATAGCGTTCCTCCTTTGCCACATTCGACTCACGATCGTCTTTTGATGGGTTTAGCACTTTGCTGCAAAGATCAGCAACCCCTTCAGAATCAATAATTGCGCCAGTTGGTAATTCAATAACGCTTTTATGGAGCGTGACCCATGCATCTTGGATGATGGCTCGTTGGTCTTTACCAATGTCGGACCTTATACCAGAAGTCAGTGTCATCAGGACCCGAATCAGTCGTTCTGATGAAGTAATAGAGTCTTCCAACAGGTATTCGGCAACTCTTTGCGAGGCGTGTTTCCGTGTGTCGCCAACAAAGACGGCTAAAATCGTGGGTGTCATCACCGAGTACATTTGCTGGAATAGCCAGGTAGCCTCTTCATCTTGACAATTTTCAAGATACAATTCTAGCCAGTTAAATGAAGATATCATATTAAAGGAGTGAGCAATAATGTTGGAAAAGATGCTTTTGATCAAGTCATTGGCGGGCCATTCTTCGAAAGCAGGCGGTAAATTTTCCAGGATTCCTCCATAGTAGCCAATACTACTTTGCACGAACAGGCGTTTAAGCATTTTGGGATTTTTCACTAGCTTTTTCCCACTGAATACAGTCGTATGATATTGCTTATTAGCCATAAATTTATCAAGCTCGTCAATACGTCTCTGTGGCTCCTCTATGTTTGCGTAGATTTTGTGGAAGACGTCCACAGGGTCACTCAAGACTTTATGCACAATGGGCATATTTTCCGAATTGATCTCAAACGAGGACAGTACGGCCTTTACTGTATTGTGGATAGAATAGCGAGCTTCCACTTCCGGATCAAATTCCACCACCAACGCATAACAGTACGCGACAAAAAGCAGCGAGAAAACTTGTAACATCATATGGCCCCGGCCTTGGAAAATCATTTTTTAACGCCGATGGCTTTAGTAAAGATCCATGGGGGGGGGGGCTCCAGTAAAGGGCGTGATGAATGACGAAATTGGTTTATTAAAGCGTGGCGTCTTTATAGGCTGCCATCTTCAGTATGCCAGGAAAAGGTTGCGGGGTAGCCTGAATATCAGGGTTGGGACCACCAATCATGGGCCGATATCGTTTAACAAAGCTTTATAAGCACACTTTAATGGTGTAATCCTGATGGCCCACAACACGCATTTTCGAAAGGGCCGGGGCATAGCTTGCCACATTACACTTGCATAATGGACTTGTGGCCTGTACATTTCTTTTTGGTTCTTCACTTGATCAAATGCTCTATATTGACAGTAACGGATGAGACCGAGTGTATGCCACTGAACCCTGTTCAGCAGGTGAGAATGATACAAAATATTCCGCACTCTAAAAATACGGGCCCATTTGCCGGGCGGGGTTTTCAATCCACCCAACATCCTATCGCTAAACGATCAGAACCAGCACCTGTTTGGTTTAAAGGTTATGGGAACATACCGTATCCAATGTCCAAGTTTTTATCTTCTGATCTAGCCTTCATGCCCGTTTGTGTCGTTCAGGGAATAAGTGCCCGAAAGAGCCATGGAAAGATTATTGGGGAAAATACCCGTTTCGGATTTCAAATTAGTGCAAATTGGGCCACTATTTCTGATGGCTACAGAAGTCGTTCAGAATTATTGAGAGCTTCCGTTCAATCATTTAAGCGCCCGGGCTATCTTATGAAACGTGAAATGCTACAGACTGCTGAAACTTTTGCACAACATTTCTGTCTTTTATCGGCTGGAATTTCCGTCTCTTTTGAAGCAGCAGTGAGGGAACGTGTCAGTATTCTTTTAAGAACATTTGGGAGCCCGCCAGTAGCCGCAGTTGTAATGCGCAATAAGGACCGATCGCTTGAACCAATTTTGTTTAGTGAACCGGACGCCCTGGTTGAATGTGAACACCGTCCCGGGGACATTATACTAGTGGGAGATTATTCCTTGATCATGGAGTCATTGCCGAGCATCAAGTTCAGAGCCACAAATAATGCAGTTTATGTATCTCAACGGCTCTATCCTGTTAATGCTGCACACCAGTCTCTACTAATTGCTATCAAGTGTGAGCTGTAGTTTCGAAGAGGGTTGGTATTAAAGACTCTTTATTGAGATTTTTGCTCCATTCTGCAATAGAGTAATTCGCGTCCTCACCAAATCCCAAGGCTAATGCTTTAGAAATTTGCCCGGGACGAATGGTGCACTCTCAGCTTTGAGCCCATTTGGGCTTTTAAGAGTAGATGAAGCGACAGGCGTCTGGGGCAATGTTGCAGGAGTCTTATGCGTGTTAGCAGGCGTCTTATGTGCGTAGGCAGATTCCCTACGACGATTAGCAGGCATCTTAGGCGATGCAGCAGACATAGTATGCGCCTTAGTAGACGGTTTACGACGGTCAGCACGCTTCTCAAGTGTTTTAGTAGGTGCCGCGATGTCCAGTGGCAAAGGAGGATAATTTTCTTTGCCGCGGTTGAAAAGTTTGACTCTGCCGTCCTCTGTAGCTTCTGCAATGGTTGGCAAATCAGTGCCCTGACTAGGACTTGGCACTCGACGTTTTTTGGGCATCACGACAGACTTATTATAGGCAATGCGGGACACTGACACAATATCCGGTTGCTCGTCGTAAATCTTTTTGGCAAGTTCTTCAAGCGACAACGAGCTCGGTAGCTTAATGTACTCGAGAGTCTTGCGAGGGGCAACAACAACGATATCGTCTACATGGGGGTCCACAAACTCAACACGATCAACGGAACTAATCTCATAGCGACGATAGTACGTTCCAGCTTTGTAGTAAACGGCCACTGCCAAACTCGGGTTGCCGATCGCTCCAACGGCCAGTGTGCCGTTTCCATCCCTCTTAATGAGAGCAGCAAAAATCCCTTTCTCTTTGATAGAGAAGCCCTCGCTTATCGTGTATCTATCGAACTCGTCTTCAGTTATCCGAAGTGGCTTCACATCAGTCTCACGGACGGTGCAGCTAGACTTTGACAGCCCGTCTGAGACGGTAACCTCCTCTACATTTGCTCTGAAGCCCAATGCATTTTTTTGAACAAGCAAGTAGTCTATCTCACGTGCCGGCTGGCCAGAAATGAGAGCGTGTTCGGCAAAACCCCACAGGCTGTGGTCAAAGACACGTTGCGTGGCAATAGGCGTATCAGGCTTACTGTCCCAAGAGCAACTAGATTCTCCAATATCTAGAAAGTTGAGGGCTCTCACCAGGTCACTCGGGAGCCACCCGTCCATCAGCGAAGCAGACATAGAATCAGAACTGGCATCCCCAGAAGTTTCACGTCTCACGAGCGGGGACTCTCCAGAGAAGCAATTGTGCAGTAGGCAACTAATAACCAGCGTCAGCAAAGTGAGACTCTTCATGCCGACCCCTGGTTACAAGGGTCTAGCTTATGAATCTATGAAGGGGGCTATGTTGCACGTGTGGCCCATGAGCTGATGGCCTGAATTGAGAAAGAATATGTGTGGGCCTATCAATAACCGCGCAACAATAGAAAGGCTTGCAAGATGATACCTACTTGTAATTGTTGGTCCCAACCCAGATCTGCGTCAGCAAGAGTGACTGCCAATAAAGGCTATCATTCCCTAGACAGCGCGGATTGACCAATTGCGCATCAGAAATCACCAAGGCCGGTGGTGTTATCAGAGAAAGTGTAAACTAACAGTTTTGCACCTCTTTGGATCTAGCTACGGACCAGAGAGTTTATTCACGGCGCTTTATCAAAAGGCTCAGGTCCATCGCATAGGCCAAACGTCCAGTTGAGTGTGGTTCATAGTGCCGGGGATAAAAATCATGCTGTCTTCATTGCAAGGCCTTTTTTCCCTCGGCTGCCTAACGTTATGCATTCAACATGCATACGCCACATTTCCAATCATGCCGGACGGTGCTAAAGGGCGTATCTATGCGAGGGCCATGGCAAGTGGTGATAAAGAGGCTTTTCGTTTGCTTGAAGAGATGTCACCAAATTGCTACAGACATCTTGCGAGGGCTCTTAGCCAGTCGATAACAGCTGCCACTGAAGCTAGCATACATTCCCAGCCTTCCAGTTCGAGTACCGTTCTCCAAAATCCCCGGCTTTCCAATTTGAATACCGTTTCTCAAAATCCTCGGCCTTCCAATTTGGGTACCGTTCTTCAAAAGCCTCGGCTTTCCGATCTGTGTACCGTTCCTCAAAATCCTCAGTTTTCCAATTCACGCACCGCACCTCCAGCTCTCTCCACACTAAAAGAAACAGGCCCTCCTGATGCTGGTGCCCCTTCGACAGTCGATTCTGAAGTGGTAAAAGCACCTCTGACCTGGTTCAATGCTGGAAGCCCCTCAGTACCTCCTCAAACCTCCGGAGAGGCCACCGAACCCCTAGCAGAGTACACCATCTGTGGGAAACGCGTACGAGTCGCCAAGTCGTTTGTACAGGCGAGTTTCAAAAACTTTGGTCTCTACATAGATTCCAATCGGATTTACGTTATGGATGGTCTTGCTAATACAACCAAAACTACTGAGATGCCTCGTGCCACGAAGCTGTCGCAAATTAACGACTATGTGTCGAAAGATCTAGGCACGTCTTCAAATTCCGGTCTACCAACAATCGACGGTTTGATTGTTTATATTGCTGACAACCGCTGTGTTATTCGCGTCTTTGGCAATCCCCCCGTATCAGCTGTGATTCTTCGCCCGGTCGGGAGTATTTACAAGCCAGTATTTTCCAGCAATACTACCCGAATTGTTGATGAGGAAATTATTACAGGAGACGTGATTGTTGTTGGGGAGAGTTTTCTCATTTCCAATGCTATCACGAGAAGACTTAGTTTTAATGTCGGACAGGATATCAGAGTCATTGCGAAATCCATATACCATGGGAAAGCACTTAGCAATTCGCTAGTGATTGCCTGCAAAGTTGAATTGCCTAAGGAGGATAATGTATGACAAAGTAGATCCAGAAAGACAGTGTGGGTAATTGGCGCCGAGGGAAAGATTGATGAGATTATGCCTCCCAGCAGCACCCAAATTATAATAGAATATACTTTTTGGAGGCGGTTGTGGGTGTGGATTCATGAGGGAGTGGATGTGGGGGTGTGGATTCACGAGGGAGTGAATGTGGGGTGTGGACTCACTAGGGAGTGAATTTTCAATGCTAACTCGTGAGGGAGTGAAGTTTCAATGCTAACTCGTGAGGGAGCGAATTTTCAACGTAGATTCGTGGGGGAATTAATTTTCAATGCAGGCTTATCGACAGGTTCCCTTAAATTGACGCCTTACTCGTCTGGTTAGTTATGGTTTATAGAGTGGATATAGCTATACCAATGCGCTCATTATCAAGATCAAAGTTGATCATCCGACCCTGCATGAAAAAGTCACCCAACAGCCAGGCGGGGCCCTTAGGAGAAGCCAGATCAACACCGAGTACCATAAAGTAGCACACCCCGCCCATTCCAGGTCTCAGATACCTACTTGGTGGGAAGGTGTAGTCCGTAGTATCGAATGTCAGCACTAGGTCTGGGAGAGTTGCGATCAGTGCGCAGTCTGCCACGGCGTAATAGGTGCCTGGGGTCGTGTAGGAGCGGATATCGGTAAAGCCAAGCTGATTACACAGTAATTGGAAGACGTCAACGGGGGCTGAAATGTAAGGGAAGGTAGTGTCGAGGATGGCGCATGTTTGCAATGGCGTAGTCGTATTCCCCACGCTTGTGCTGTTCAGGAACAGACTCCAAAAACCACGCTGTGGCTCATAGATGGGAAAATAGTCGAGACTGCCGACATACATTCCTGGAGTAACGTCGCCAAAGACGATCCGTCCCACAGTGGTATTGACGGGGGAGCGGGAGATGGCGAATTGACCGCTTTTGATGACGTTTGCGTTCTGTAACAAAGTGATAAAGTTCATGTGGGGCATTTCGCTTCGTGCAACGCGGCCGAGTCCAAAGCTGGCAATGAAGGGCAGCGGTCGGATCACTGGCGCTTTGTTCAGCATCAGATAATCCATTCCCAGCAGCAGCAGATTTCCAAAGTCCAGCCGGTCCTGGACCCAGGCGCCTTCAAAGCTGCCATTGGCGGCGAGATGGATGGGCTGGTCCAGGCGGAACAGCTCGTTCTGTGGAGCAAACGACACTGAACTGTAGGGATCGTAAGTTTCGTTTTGACACATTAGCGCCTCGCAGTTCATGACCCAGCTTTCCGTCATGGATAGGTCCACAGCCGCGCTGAAGATTTGGATTGGGTAGCCTACTCCCAGATACATGTTCATGAGGTTGGCGCTGCTCAGGAAGAGGTTTACAGCAGGTACCATGGCGTTGCAGACGCTGAGACCGAGAAGAACAAGAGCGGCAAGTACGTTCATGGTCCGCTTTGTTGACATTGGGAACGACGATGATGGCCTTCCATATTGGGGCTTGGCCAATGGGGCATCGAGCAGTCAGTGCTAGGTTTAATAGTCGATGGTAGTGGGTTAGTTGGTAGTAGGGGGTTAGTAGTCGGTGGTGGTTGATACGTAGTCAGTAGCCAGTGGTAATTATTCAGTGGTTGTAAGAGTTGATCCAAGTCGAGTGGCCGATCACTAGGTTTAGACCCATATAACTACCATTCCCCAATAAAAGTCTACTCAAAACTATTACAGCTGGTTGATCATACTCATCTTGTATTATGGCAACGGCCTGATATGCAGTCACTAAAGTATTCTCCCTTTTTGAGCTTCTTTAAAGTTGCTCCCAAAATATAATATCCGAAAAGTACTATGCAAGGGTGCAGGCGCATTGCTGATGGTTGCCATTTTCATCTTTCTGGCTTTTGTACTTGCCACGCAGGCCAGCAGCCTGGTGGATACGTCAGAGTTTACTGAAGATTATCCGGCTCATATGCCCGACTCGGAGCACGTCTCTTTGACAACAAAGGTCAAAGAACATGGGCTTGGAGGACTACTCTGTGATAGCCCTGATCCTGGAAAATTTACCGAGGATACTCCTAAACCAACCAGTTTCGTCAATGAGAACTCTTACTCGAAAAAGCGGCCCAGAGTGAGCTTGAATGATGCAAAATTATGTCGCGAGAAGAGTGTCACCCCTCCAAATTGCAGCCCCGACTTGGAGAAGCCATACCGCGCGAAAATTTTAATACGTAAAGCCTGGTTCTTCTACAGGCCCACCAATTCTACACCCGCAGGACACATTGGCTCCTCTAAAGACATTATCCGCAAGCTTTTTGGGGTTGGTCTATCCTTCACAAAAACGGCTACTGGGCTTTCTGCCCTGACAAGGTACTACGGCCTTAGGACAAATGGCACAGGCATGGTATTCTCTGATAGTCTCAAGAAGGGTTCAAATGCAGAAGTAATGAAAGCACTAAGGACTCTAGATCTCTCTGACAGGAAAAGTTTGATGCAGGCGGTCGGATCCTCAGAAAATGCACTGGCGGTGGGTCTCGCTAAGAAACGCATTACAATCTATTCAATTGGCAGTCCACCTTTGGCCGCTGTCTTGCTTCGTGTCGAGGACGGTCAATATCGACCAATACTGTTCAGTGAAGATTGCATGTCAGTTGAGGGAACTCTGAAATCAAAAGACATTATAGTCGTCGGGGTGTGCCATATTATATGGGGCGGCCTATCATTCCCTCAGGACATTTCACTTGAAGATATTGCCACCGCTACAGCGGGGACACTATTCCCCAGCATAGCCGTTGCAGCCATCATAAGATAGTTTCGTCGGTAGATGGATCGTCTATGCAAACTCTAGATATTTAGGAGCCTGTACTGATGCTAGATAAGTGTATTTACTGTAGTAGCCAATCACAATGTCTGACGGCTGGTTTATGGTCACAATTGTGTCGATCGCTCTACTTTTATGTATTTGCATTTCGGCAGTGCTTCTCCACTGCGCCCGCATGAAACAATAAATATATTTTGTATATTTACATGCAGATGTATAAGCTGCGACAATTTTCAACACGCATTCCCACCCACCTAACGGGAGTCTGGAAACACCCTGACCCGCTACCGCGTCTGAGGGAGTTGTACGAACAGACGCTTGTTTCGCTGCAAAGCCTGCCGTCCACATACTATTACCGTGAGGTGATGGAAAATGTTATGAAACAGCGACTGGCAGAGGTGAATGATTTCGGAGGTCAGTTGGCGGAGGAGCGAATGAAAGAGGCCGAATGTGAGCTCCGACTGATTGAAAAGATGAATTTGTGGAAGCCATGGGTGTGAGTAGGGTGGGTAAGATGAGTAGGGTTTGAGTAAAGACTGATTTGCTTCGTGCGAAAGATTAATCCGTTTCATGCGAAAGACTGATTCGCTTTATGTAAAAGACCGATCCACTTCATACGAAAGACTGATTCGCTTCATGCGAAAAACTGATCCGTTTATGTATACTTTATAGACTAATTGAGGACAATTGAGGTTCATTTCTCGTCATCAGTCCCCGTCACCAGGGCCTACTCTTCGTCATCAGCATCTTCAGTGTCCTCTGTATCGACGGCATCTCTTTCTTCATCTTCTTGGAGAGCCACGCCGAGATCTTCAAATCTGGCAGTCAGGTCCTTCTGGGGCACAGGCATGCTATCTTCTCTGTCACTGTTATCCTCTCCAGTCCCGGTCCCAGCTCCAGTCCTAGTCCTGGCCCAATCCTGCTCTCGATCCCCGTCCCAAACAGCGGGATTTTCACGTCGAATACTCTCTTCGGCAGCGCGTCGCCGATGCAAACTATCGAGGGCAAAGAATTCGTCAAAAGAGTCGTCGTCGCTTTGGACGTCTTCCGAATCGACCTCGGCGGTGAACATGTCGCCGGGGACAGAATGCATTTGAACAGAGGGAGCAAACTGTACATGACGCAGATTGTCAATGACACGGGAGAGTAACTTGTCGAGATATTCAGGACTGTTCTGATTGGGCATGTTGTTGGGAGGAACAGCAATGCTGTAATCGGGACCATAATACTCGAAATAGTCGTTGAAGGGAATCTCCTCGGCGAGGGCAGTGTCAACGGCACGGGCAGTCTCATAGGCCCAACAACGGGCAACATTCCGGATAGTGTAACCTCCACCACCCAACACCATCAAAGGCACATTATACTTTTTGACAAATTCCAGACAATTGGCATGGCCCCGATGACTGAGATTAAAGCAGCCAAGCCGATCCCCTGCCAACGAATCAGCGCCGCATTGTAGAACAATGGCACCGGGCCGATACCATTCCATCACGTGGCCGATGACAGGCTCAAAGATGCGTTGGTACGATTGGTCGTCAATGCCGTCCCGCAGGGGCACATTGACGGCATAATGTTTGCCAATGCCATGGCCGACGTCGCGGATATCGCCGGTGCCGGGGAAGAACTCGCCGTACTTGTGGAAGGAGACGGTCATGACCCGGTCAGTGGTGTAAAAGGCCTCTTCCACTCCATCTCCATGGTGCACATCAATGTCAATGTATAGTACGCGTTGATGGTATTTGAGCAGTTCCAGAATAGCCAATACAATGTCGTTGATGTAACAAAAGCCCGAGGCTTCGCCGCGTTTTGCGTGATGCAGACCACCGGCCCAGTTGATGGCACAATCCGCTGCGCCGTGGTTTAGCTTAATGGCACCGGCAATGGAGCCGCCGGCGCTGATCTGACAATACTCAAACAGACCGTCCAAAATGGGACAGTCCTCTCCCACGTTGAAGCGGTGCAGCAGCTTTCCCGCATCGTTCATCGTCTCGGGGGTTATTCGTTGCAGGAAACTGACATAGTCGTCCGAGTGGAACTGCATCATATCCTCAGCCGTCGCCCGGGGCGATTTCTATGGGTCAGTGAGGGGAGGGGAGGAGAGGGTACGTATATCTGCAGGTGCTTATAGATGCCGTAGTTTACCAGCAGACTATGCACCATGCGAATCCTATGCGGCTTCATTGGGTGGCCCGGCCCGTAGTTGTAGTTGCCCACCTCGCCGTCGTAATAGTAGGCCACCCGCTTTGACACACTGCTCATCACTCTGTTACGCGCAATTAATTATTTTTAACCAGGCCGGAAAAGGAATAACCAATACGGGGCCAATTAAATGGACAGTCTATAACTGATTTAGGAAATGGTTTCTCGACGTCGATGGTGGAGGCGGTTTTGCGTGTTTGGGCTGCTGTCGATAGGAATATTTGTATTGCTGACCGTGTGGACTCGCAATCAGCGACAAAATCAACAACAAAGGGCCGAACGCGGTCGCGTTGAATTGCTGCAAAAACGTACTGATCATGGACGGTTTAGCTGATAGTTGCAGTCATTGAGCTGAAATGGCTTCGGGACCATTATGATAGTCAACAGGCGCATTTGGAGGCCTTGCGGGAGACGCTAAGTAATCGACGCGATAGGATCCGTAACGCACGACGCATCACAGCTCTCCTTCCCACTGATTCGGATGTCCATTGTGTGGGCGATACCCTCGAAACCCGCACCTGTCGGTTCCGCAATCTGTGTTTTGCCACCAAGACGGACCGCTTCTTCATCCTCCGGGGCGAACATTCCGTCCTCACCAATCCTCCCCTTCAAAATGACAATATGCTCGAGCTGACCACTCTAAGGGGTCATAATGTCTTTTTCTGGCATTATGAAGAGACTGCTCCTGACTATTTTCTACGAAAGGCCGATCTGCTCAATGTGCAGACCCTGGAGAATGGAGAACGGCGGATAGTGTCGCGTGGACGGGGACGCACCAATCTGACTCTTGTCAAGGGACGCACCTTTCTCACCAAACGGTTCTATCCCGTCAACATTATGCACGTCTTCCACGACGATTGGTTGGGTCTGTATTCTTTGCGCGATGTGTGGCCGTCACTATCCGATCCCTTTGACGAATATTATGATCCGCCGGCCAATGGCACTGCCCATTCTTTGACCGTCTTTGAACACCATCAACGCCAGGCATATGATGTTGCCTATGAGTGGTTGGGTCGATTCCAGCGGATTGAAGAGAATCTCGGCTGGGACACTTGGCCAAAATCGCCCCAGGAAGCCTATGTGTGCTATCAGGATGCCGTAGTGGGCAACTCTAAGCAACTCGCCTGGTATCAATATGGCTATGGAAAGCCTCAAGGTCCCTTGGCCAATCACACTGCCACGGGTTATAAACTCCGAGAGGCAGCACTCTTTGCCCTTCGTCGTATGGGATTGCCCGCCTGGGATCGCACTGTCCAGACCGAGACAATCAAAGCACTCCTTGCCAAACAAAAGCCCCCCACCAATGATGCCTGTATTGCCATCTTTTCCCGTCTCAGTACTCGTCTGATCCTCAATGAGGCCCTCCTTGCTACCCATCTGACTGCCTCATTTAACCTGCCCATCTGCTGGATCAGATTGGAGGAGCTTTCCATGGAACAGATTATTGCCAAACTGCGCACTGCCGTCATGGCCTTTGGAATGCATGGCTCATTACTGATCCTTTGCATGTTCCTCCCTCCAGGCGCCGTGCTTATTGAGGGCTATCCCTATGGCGTGCCTGCTGACAACTACACACCCTATCGCACCATGAGCCATCTCTCCGGCATGGAGTTGATCTATCGTTCTTGGGTTCCCCATCATCCCGAGGCCTCGGTCGGCCATCCTGAGCGCGGTCCCCGGCAGGGCGGAATTAAGCATCTCAACGCCACCTATCGCGACTTTATCTTGAATTCGACCACCATCCCTGAGCATTTCTGCTGTGACAATCCTCATTGGCTCTATCGCATCTTCCAAGACACCACGGTCGATCCCCATCAAATCGCCACCCTTCTCTGGGGCGCCCTGGAGGAATCACTAGCAATGCTCACAGTATGAACAAAATATTCTAGAACGATTTATTAAAAACAACAGGAACAATCAAACGGACAGTCTGCCGTATCACCGCCCTTGTTCAGTCCCATCTCTTCGGCTGTAAAGATGGGGAGTCCGTCATCAGTCAAGGGACGGGCCTTTTTTTTCTTTCCCCGAGTATCGCCTATATCATCCTTTGGGCGAGGTGTCCCGGTAGTGTTTAAGGATTGCGTGTTTTTGGCGTTTATGGGCTGTGTGTTCTTGGCGCTTGTGGGCTGTGTGGTCTTGACAGTGTCTACGGACCGTGTGCTAAACAACTCGTCTATCTCTGTTGTATCGGGCTTCTTATAAGCAGTCTTTAGTGCTCGTTTCGCGTCCACGCCCACAGACTTTACAGTCTTTGGAGACTTTGTGGATTTTTGGGTCGTTTTCGTGACTCCCGTCGTCATGCTGGGCTAGCCAATCATGTGGCTACAAATAATATATACGTTTATCATAGTTGCTAGAGTATATCCACACGTCTATAAACGGCTAGGGATGGAGGGTCCCTATTACAAACAGCATAATAGCTATTCAGTTTCTTCGAGGTACCGTTTGCAGTAAATCGGACAACAAGTCTTTTTTGGGAATAGCCCTTGTCTCTCCGTCCTCGAGTTCGTCAATCATCTTCATCCATCCTGAACGTACCAATTCGCCAATGACTCCCAATGTCAAGTAAAGCAATCGATTACTTGTCTTCTGGCCCTTGCAAGGTTGGAAGCCACTGGGCACTTGGTGCAGTCGAGCATTGTTGTAGCGCTCCTCGAGGGTCTTGGGGATCTCAACGTCGGGTTCCTTCATCGGACACAGAATCGGCTGATGCAGCAAATACGTCTCCACTGTAGACCAGTGAGCCATAAACTCGTCAATCTGAGCCCAAAGTTTCGGAAAGTTTAGGCTCCAGGTGTCCTGGTAGGCTTGGCCCTCCTCTACCAACTTTAGTAGCTCGATATTTAGTGGATCATCAGATTCTGCTGCCTTTTCCCGGAGCGTCTCCAGGAGCGTCAAAAATAGCTCAACTTGTGTCTTGGCTGCTTGGACCCGTGATGCCAGATTTGTGCATTCAATCTGGCTAGCCGTCTTTAGCTGACTCGATCCGGTCAACTGACCAGACGTGGTTAATCGGTCCATCTGATCAGGCATGGTTAGCATCAGCTGGGTTGTCTGATTATCTTGCACGAGCTGCTCCACGACAAAGTCTAAATACGTCTTTTTCGTCCGTCGACTGGCAAGTTGCGCCATTGGCTCCAGCAGCACTTTTAGGGGGATATAGTCATACAATGCGGCGTCTCGACTATAAAATGTCGTTCCACTGTGCTTCAACGTCTCCCTCGCCTTTCGTACTAATGCTTCCAATCCTTTGTTGCCCACCACAATCCCAATTGTTTGGTGGCAGGTGGCGCTGTCGAGAATCAGGTTATCCAAAGTCTCCAGCAGCTCTTGTTTCTTGTCATGGTACTCGGCCGCCTTCCACAGAGCTTCACTCTGACACTCGGCCCGGAAGAATTTCTCATGGATTGACAGCTTTTCAGGATTGATTTTGTCGTCCTCCAGTTTTGGACAGTCCATGTCTCGTTTTGGGAGGAGGACAGAATAGCCATCAAAACTAGAAGCGTCTCGAGAGATCATTAAGGTCATTAATTCCGAGATGGTGCACTCGCGACGGCCATAGGCGGCTTTGCATAGATTCATCATCTGAATCTCAATCGGCTGTCTCCGTTTGTGATCAATTATCACCGTTTCTCTGACTGTCGTCGGTCCAGCCATTTTTTCCTGTTTTTCAAGCTCCCCGCGAAGCACGGTAAAGGACTTTTCGTACGCCTGGATGGCCTTTTTGGAGAGCCGCTTCGTCCTAGTGTACAGCGTGCCTTCCAGGGAGACATTGTGTGGAACCCGCACACCTCCCACCTTGAGTCTGGGCACTTCGACCCGGTCCTTTGCTCCTGTACTAGTTGGCGTAGGCACGCGTCCAGGCGGAGGAGGGGGAGGGGGAGGGGGAGGAGAGGGAGGCATGTGGCCTGGCTGGGCTGGAAATACTGCATTCCTTGTATTTAAATCACCGTCACCCATTATGAGGTCCTCCTTTCCGCATATCTGCTGTACCTGGATTAGCAAGAGTATGGAGGATGCTATTCTCATCGAGTGCTAACGCGACAATGCAGGTTTTGTTTATCCAATCGGCCAATCATTTTTCAGCAACCTCCTGGTTGATTGTTTATTACAATATTATATACTTGTACTGTATTCATTTGTGCAAAGACTTGTTCCAAAGAACGACTGGCTAGTAGTAGTAATATGTGCCAACTAGCCATTTAGCAATGATCTTGTGCTGATCCGGGAGGAATATTTCGTGAAAGACGACGCTCGATAGTTTGTTGCAGCTCTGTTGCTAGCCAAAAGACCAACACGGCTTGCATTATTTACTTTCGCTTCGTCTGTGGGATTGTCAAGTCTCGCTCTCTACATTAATCAGAGTTGCATTATTGGATGGCAGTCTGACAGTGTGAACACTATTCGGCTCCAATCAAACTCCCCCAGAGTCGTCTTCAATTCGTTCATGTGCGTGCGACATGTTTTTGATTGGCACATGTCGCCTGCTTTGCCGTCATTGGTTCTCGTCTTGCACATAAGGGGCCACAGCGCGCTGAGTGGTTTACACGACAATGAAGTTGAACTCCATTGCCATATGTGTATTGTGGATTTCCTTGAATCTATTTGAGACGGCCGTCGGCTCAGGCGTGCTTCAAGAATACATTGAGAACATTAAGGATGATAAGGGAAAGATTGATGCTATAATGCACAAGTTGTCTGGGATCAATTGGAGCCAGTCTCTTTGTAAGGATGGTAAGTGCCATATTGACGGTGGATCGAGCGTAGTTCGTGAGGCTATTCGCGAGCATCTTACGAGCATCATGCAGGAGGACCACGAACGTCAACAGCAAGAAGATACAAAAACCCAAAAAGCTATCGAGGAAGCCAGGGAGGCTGTTGAGACAGCCAGAACTCAAGAAGGTGCCGCTCAAGCCGCACTCCATGCCCAAAATAGCCTTATGGGCACGCTCACAGGTACTATTTCTCAATGCGAAAAGGCTCTAGAACGGGCGAGTCACGTGGCAGCCGACTTAGCGAGTGATAGAGACAGCGATGACTATAGGGAGGCGTCTACTGCACAAGCTGAGGCTCAACAAGCCCTTGAGGGGGCACGTAAAAGACATGACGAAGCAATTGGAGAATACGATACATTGAATCAACAGCTCGATAAGGCAAACAAAGTCCTAAGAAAGGCCGAGGAGAAACTTCGGGAGCTAGAGGATGCCGATAGAGAAGCCAAGGAAAAGGCTGAGATAGAAGCCCGAGAAAGGGCTGAAAGAAAACAAGCAAAAGAAACAGCGCGGCTAGAGGAGGAGAACAAGAAGAAGAAGGATCTAGCACGACTGGAACGAGCGGCAAATCAAAAGAAACGGCGGCAATCGACAGGTACAAGGAATGCAAGTATCGGGAAAACGGACAATTCAATACAAGCGTACAGAAAAAATTCACACCAGAAAACGCAAGAGGGAAAATATAAACCTAGAACGAACTCGAGTACGCAAAAGAAACAGCGACGATTGAAAAGTACAAGGAATCCAATTATCTGGAAAATGAGCGATCCAACACGAACGTACAGAAAACCTTCAACTCAGAGAACGCAACTAGGGGAGAAACATAAGCCTCGAGCGAATTCGAGTACGCAAAAAGGAAAGCGAACCCCAACGGGAAAGTAAGAGACATGGCCAAAGAGAACGTTTCAGAAACATGCAGAGGAAAGCGAAAACGGCCGAGAGAGGGCATTGAACAAGAGCGGTTGCAGAAAATTATACATGATGTCGTGGAGATTCCAAGGCCGTATCAATCAGTCCTTTACCACAGCCATAGAACCAATAAATGCGACCATTTGCGTAACAGTGTTTACGATGGTAAAATATGAGACAGTATGAAAAAGACGGACTCTGATAAAGTAGAACAAGAAAGAGGCCATGAAGCAAGCATGATTGGTTATTCCACCATCCAAGGATGTCAGGAATGTACTCGACCATATGTCCAATACTGGCTTGCAAACACTCTGAGAGACGTTCCGTGCTCATCCTCAAGTACTATCTCTATGCATGGCTGAAAGGGGTATTGGATCCGGCAACCTAAACACTGAAACGTACAATGCCAAGGCCATCTCTAAGGGTTGGCCGCTTAAAGCATTCTCACTCTGCCGTGTAATCTTGAATTTGATATAGACTGGCCAGGACGCGTCTCCAGATGAGATTCACGGATTGGAGGAAAAATTGACGCGTAGTGGAGATAATACCACAGACGGGAAGGGGGGTTGTCCACTGCTAATCCTAAAATAGTATGGATACACATCTCACCATCTTCAAATACCCAACTAATCAATCCTCTGCCTCTACGTCTACGTCACAGAATAATTTGCGGATCTAATAAATGGAAAATTGAACATAAGAGCACTAATAATGTAGACCTCTCGGTGGTGAAAAAAGATGCAGCATCGTTACCTGGAGACGAGTACGCAGGGAGGGTTCAGAGCCATTTGCAAGTTTATTCAATTTACCATCTTTAACAAACGGCTGGAAGCATGATTAACTCTGAGCGGACCTGTGACCTGAATTGTGCAAACAACTTTGGGGACTATTGGAGCGCTGATAACCCTAACCTATTCGACTGCAAATGTCAGAGTTGGCATGTGAAATGGTTTAGAACCAATTTGCTAACCGATGTGAGTTTAATTTGACCCCAATGACAGCATTAAAAGATCCGTAGGAGTGGTCAAAGATGAGATTGCAATGGCCAACTGCAAGTACTTTTCCTTTACCAATCCAATTCCACTGATCTCACTGATCTGACTGTGGCAGTCTACAGGTCATTTATTTTGAGGTGATTGCAAGCCAAAGATGCATTGGCAGTAAATCTCAGATGGGAGGACGCTGGTTCAAAATTGGACTGTTAAGCCATGGCATGGATACCGCTACGGTAAGAGTGCAGACGGATATGAATCCATTCTCCATTGGTAAGCCCGACGAGATCCGTGACGTCCCAAACCCCAAGAGATCTGATGTAGAACATAGATCAATGTTCCATTTAGAGTGCGAGACACGGCGTGACGGCGGCAGAGTCGACTACAGTTTGTGACGATCCAAAAATTAAAGAGTGCGTTTTTTATTGGTCGTCGCACTTTATAGCTCAACAAGTCCCTCCCACGCTATAGCCTCATTGGATCGCGACCGACCGGCATGGACGAGTTCCCTGCACCAATCCCACAGACCTTGCGACGGCTCCAATTTGTCCATGGGCGTGCGCGAGTCTTTTGATTGGCGCATGGCATACGGAGGCGATGATTGGTGCACATTCCACACGTACATAGGAGAGCGCGGACGATGTATGGCTACGCAATAATGAAGCTGACAGCGATTGCAATTTGCGTGTTGTGGATCTCTGTGAGTCTCTTTGAGACGGCCATGGGGGCTGAAGGTAAGCCCCCTGGGGAGCCATCAACGATCACTGAAGAGGGTACAGGACTATTATCTGTGAGTGAATCGCAGAGCTCGGAGGAGGAGTTGCTACCAACTGGCGATCTTCCGCCACCACCACCACCGCCCCCACCGCCACCGCCACCAATCCCTGAGGCGACAGAACTACCAGCGGACTCTGAAGAGCCAACTGATGATCTTCCGCCGCCACCACCACCACCACCACCACCTCCTCCTCCTCCTACTCCTCCTACTCCTCTTCCTCCTCTCATTGAGGAAACAT
>MTSL01000135.1:0-33308 GCA_002794465.1 Paramicrosporidium saccamoebae | reverse complement strand
AAAAGATTTTAGCAGCGGAAATTGCAGAATCAACGTCAACTGTTGTGCAGGATTGCATCGATGCTGATACCGAGATTGGTACAGACTGGGAAAAAGTATGGGAGTTTGAGGTGCAGTAATTGCCATTTGACGCCCCGTAGCAGCAGAAAATTGGAATGTGAAATTATGATTCTTTGGATTGAATCGGGATCTGGGCAAGATATCAAGTACCTCTAACCAGGATTGATAACATGGAATCCTTACACCAATAAAGTTTTGTCCAAGATAATGGACCAGCTCTGATTGTTGCATAGTGATGGAACTCGTTTATTACCAATTTGTTTGATCCCAGATGCTTTCACTGTGATTGAGTAGGGCCACAGGCAAAACCATCGTATACTGACTATCATAGATAGCAGCTCAATATCTTGGCTTGGATACATGCCCATCAATCGACCATCGTAACCCTCTCTCTCCCAGGACTATATGGGCGCCTGGTAAATCAGGAATAATAGTAATGGTTCCAACCGTTCGTAAATGGGTGATGGCATGTCGCATGATGAATCATTGCAGATTCTATTGTCTTGGGCAGGAGAGTGCAGTAAAGTCAATTTATGATCCATGGTTCTCATCACCACATCACATCACATCACATTGCATCGCATCGCATGCTCCTCACCTTTTCCCCTTTTCCCCCTCTCCCATCCTCCGCTATTCGACAAAGTAGCTGGAAGAAAATGGATTTTCATTCTTCATTCCAGTCGTTTCGACTAGTCGATATGCCTCAATCAATAGTCGGGGAAACCTGTTTAGAAAGTAATTCATAAATGCTTCAGGCGTTTCACCCAATATGGCACGAATCTCTGGGGAGAGTTCATGGAAATGACTACGCTTGTTGCGTAGTGCCCGGAGTAAATCCCGAGCAGAATGGCCATTGTATTTGCGGTAGCTGCACAAGTCATACCAAACGGCCGAATCCAGCAGCTTGTGCCAGCCATTATTTCCCTCAAAAATAGACTTGCGGCGTGCCTCAAATGCCGCGAGGATCTTACTGGACGGCTGGCGGTCTTCAAATTCGAACCGATCAGACAGGTCTAGCAAAAAGGCAACTTGTTTCTGTGCGCCCCAGTAGAATGGGTGAGCCAGAATCTGTGGACATGTGGGTCTCTTCTCAGGCCGTCGGTCAAGCATTCTTGTGATGAGATCAGCAGCCTCAACACTAATGTCCGAAATGTCGTATTTGCTGTTGATAATGTTGATTTCTCTCTGTAATCGACTGCCGAAAGGATGTCGGCCCTTTGACAAGACGTAGTAATACACACACCCCAGTGCAAAAATGTCCACATTCTTTGAAATCTTGACACCAGCAGCCAGCGAGCTTGATAGTTTGGCAAGCTGCTCCGCCTCTTCACTAAGAATACTTTCAGGTGCTCGCCAACCAACCGTGCCAGCCTGGACGGTGGGATGGAACGAACTCTGATCGTCTGCAAGCTTCTTTCCCAGTCCAAAATCACTAATAACCACCCGATGTTGCGGGGTAACCAAAATATTGTGCGGCTTGATATCCCGATGTACCAGCTTCATCTCATGCAAATGCCCCAAGCCCTCGGTAATCTGTCGCAGCAAATCTTGCGGGTTAGCAAGCAATTCGTCCCTCAGCTCTAACCATCGGGAGCTGGAATCTTCAATAAGCTCGGCCAGAGAACACGAGCACAATTCAAGGACAATATATGAAAACTTTTCTGTCCTTTCGCGACAGAAATAGCGAATGACGTTTGGATGATGATCCGACTGTTGCAAGAGATTCACCTCATGCCCCGCCAGGTCATAGAAATCAGCCAACATTCGTTTAATTGCCACTGGTCGATTGTCATAAACGCCCTTAAAAACGACGGTGCCATGGCTGCCGTAGCCAATCACCTGGTCAGTCACTGTAAATGACCGAGGCAGGGAATGGTCTAGAACGGCGCTTTGGGCCGAATAAAACACATCGGCCGAACTGATGGATATTTCCTCAAATCCAGGCGGCCTCGAGCCAAGAATACTCGGATCAGTAACAATCGTTGGGACGCGGCGTCTCCTGGCCAGCCACCAGAGTCCAAGGGACGACAGCACAACAACCAGCAGTGCAATCGTAACCTTGGAGTAATTGTTCTTGACAGTACCATCCCCTAACAACGGCACAGGCTGTAGAATTTGTGCAACTCGGCTCCCGATCAGACATTTTGGGAAATCAGGACTGCCAGGACGACAGTCTTGTCCCGTCGTATACATGTCACCGGTGTGGCCGACATCGAGTGCAGTAAATGGAACCAGCTGTTTTTGATTAACATCAGGGTCACCAAACTCTTCCCTATCTGAAGAAGTGAAAACATCTTTTTGCCTATAAAATGGAAACAACCCGCCAGAGAGAACATATAGCGTGCCGTTATAATCTCCAATATTTACAATTTCCTCACCTGCAGAGGCTTCGGAATCTAGAGCAAAGTTCAGCCCGGAGCGTCCAATGGGGATGGGAATGAGGGTGGGCCCTGTCTGTGCAAGCGATTCCGACAGCTTAAAAAAGCCGATTGCCGCCGTGGACAGCTGACGAACCCACATGATTTGATTCGACTCTTTGTCCTTGGCCGCAATGATCCCATTGAACGAGGAGTAGAATATGTGCTCCTCAAAATGGTCATGTGTGGGGGGAGGAGGGGAAGTAAATGGGTTGACGAATCCGCCATACTCTGAATATTCCAGCTTCCAAGACTCACCCTGCAAGGGCTCTGGCGTTGGAGGAAAGCTTAGCAGTTGAAACTCTGATCGTACAATCAGTACTGCCGACTTTTTCACGTCTCCAGCAAAGTTTTCCAGTGCCTTGGCAGTGGGACAGACATCTCCGGAAAATGTATAGCTGTAGAGCAGCATCCCCGTCGAAATATCCAAGGCGTAAGAGGTGGTCGCTTTTTTTCCCAAGAAATATGTTCCATCAGGCCATCGTAACGGAGACTGATTCACCAGTCCCTTTACTGACACGGGCAATCTCTACAGGATCAATACATACATTGCACTAACCTTGATTCCAGTGCCCGGTAGGTATGCATATAGGTTACCAGCCCCATGCGGTTCTACCAAGTACACTGCCCCCTTTGATTCTAATCCTTGTGGATATTGTGCCGTAACCATTGGGCCTCCGAGCTGGCCATTTTCCCAGTAGCGTACACCAGAGTATCGGTCAAAGGCATGCAGGGTGCCGTCCAGCGTGGCCACCAACAAGAGTCTGCTCGCTACTGCAGACTGTGGAAGGCCCTGAATTCCCGCCGGCTGCAGCATTGACGACGATTCTGCATAGCTCCGTTCAATGCTGGGAATTGCAGAGTCCTGCAGTGTTCCGTCAATGATGAACAGCAGAAAAAATGTCCATAACAGCATGGCCAATCACAAACGAGTCTTGCAAGTCGGCGCTTGTATAGCAAGAATCTGAATTTTGGCCATTTTTAGAACGAATTTTCCGCTAGAAATCGCAGAGTTCTGTAATATATTATCAATGATGATGAATAGTGGAAAAAATGTCCATAACAGCATGGCCAATCACAAACGAGTCTTGCAAGTCGGCGCTTGTATAGCAAGAATCTGAATTTTGGCCATTTTTAGAACGACTTTTCCGCTAGAAATCGCAGAGTTCTGTAATAACCCATCAATGATGATGAACAGTGGAAAAACTGTTCAGAACAGCAGAAAAATCGCCCATGGCCGCATGGCCAATCACAGACGAGCCTTGTATGAGTCGGCGCTTGTATAGCAAGAACCTAAATCTTGGCCATTTCTTAGAACGGCGTTCCAACTTTCTCGAATCCATTAGCAGGGATGCAAAGCAGAGCGTGATACAAAAGAGTCAGTCGAAGCTTCTCGAAATACTCTCTGCTACAGGCAGCGCCGTCTCCACCAAAGCGGGCCTTGACCCCACTTACAGTCCAAATTTCAATGTGCAGACTGCCCGAGACGCAGTAACCATCAGACAGATGATGTCATGCTCCATGCATTTGGGACATGCGACAGCCAAGTGGAATCCCCGCATGGCCCCCTTCATTTTCGGAGAACGTGCAGGCATCCACATAATCGACTTGGAAAAGACTATTGTGGCCCTCCGACAGGCGTGCAATGTTATCACCGACATTGCCGCAAGGGGAGGAGTGATTGTGTTTGTTGGGACTGGTGAGAATATCCAACGGCTGACCTATGAGTGCGCACAAGAGTGCAATCAACATTACGTCAACATGCGGTGGGTGGGAGGAACCATTACCAATAGGAACCAAGTGCTGCGAAGTGACAAGCTTACCCCTGATCTGCTAATACTTCTTGACCCAGTGACCAACGAGATGGCGGTGCAGGAGGCCCAGAAGGGCAACATTCCGACCATTGCCATCTGTGACACCAACTTTGACCCAACCTCGGTGACCTATCCCATCCCAGCCAACGACGATGCATTCTCGTCTGTCGAGCTTGTTGCCCGAACCTTGGCCATGGCTGCATTGGAGGGAAGAAACACTAGAACGCAACCAACAAAGTCGGCTGATATTATTGAATCGGCCACCCTCTTCATTGACCGCGTCTTTACTCGTGTGCAATAGCAACGATAGAATGGGACGGGAAGCTCAAAGGTTACCAAAAGTCACTAGAAATCGCCAAGTGGTTGTGGTATTTTCAAAACAGTAGCGATATCATCAAATTAATAGTTCGATTCATTAGTATTGCTTAACGATTCATTAGTATTGCTTAATCTCTCTTCCCAGTCCTGTCATTTATTTCTACATAATACGTTCTAGCGCCTCCACCATAATAATGCTGTTTCCGCGGATCATCTAAACCATAAGCCTCAAGTTCCCGTTGGTTACTGCCAGACCCATAGGAATTCGCTGCTCAGCCGACCTCTCCTCAACTGCCTCGTCCAAAACGATATTCATAAACGGGTCGAATCCGCGCATAACACCCGTTACTTTTCGGTTGCAGTTTAGTTGCAACAACAGTCTCTTGTCCATATATCTACGGCCATCAGAAAACTGCTCAAGACGGTACTTTTTCAGCTCGGGAACATTTACACGGGTCGTCATGTTTAAACCCCCCCGGCTAACTCGAGCGTAAATATGGCAGACTGCAATGGCCCGAATGCTGCGCAAAAGATTCTTACCGAAGCTCTTCAAGACCGCACCCGCTTCAATGTAATCTCAAGCGCCACTATTGATGATTTTAGGAAAAGTTTAAATCTGCACCAGCGCCAGGAGCCGAAGTGAATGTGGCTGGCGCAGAGTATTTCGAGTTTAGAAAGGACGGTAATTGGGCCCAGGAATTTGCAGCAGCGGCCCCGATCAGCGAGGCAGTAGCTTTTGAACAAGCATTTTCCAAGATTGAAATCAGCAATAATAGTGGCTGGGCCAAAGAATTCCAAGGCACGGCAGCCCAAAATGCAGCATGGATAAATGAGTTTAGCCGAAAGACTGATTGGCCCAGTGAACCGGCCGAGGGGGCAGATTCGTGGGTTGATGAATTCAAGTCAGCCAATGCTAATGAAGACGAGGAATTAAAGCACACAGCACAGGGAATTTTGAACAGCTTAGAGTTGGATCATGATTCAAAGCTTCAAAATTCCAGATTTGTTGCATATTTGCATACGTTAGCGGGTGCCGAGGCTAGTGCTAATCAGGAAGGAAGGGATGATTGGGCGAATGAATTTGGTTCCACTGTAGCCGATGGTGCAAAAGTCAAAGCCACCGCAAAGAATTGGGCAGATGAATTTGGTTCCACTGTAGCCGATGGTACAAAAGTCAAAGCTAGTGCAGAGAATTGGGCAGATGAATTTAGTTCCGCTGCAACTTCTGACAATTTTGTCCAGCAAGAATTCGAGACATGGAAGCAAGACTTTTTCAAAAATATTGAGCCTCTGAAAGAAGATGCTCAGTGGGCGAATATGGAAAAGGCTTGGGAAGAGTATCAAGGAACTGGCTATGGATACGAAAACTTTGCCCAGCGCGAATTTGGAACTTATCATTTCTCCGTTCCCATTGTAGAGAATCCCTATCGCACAGTCCCCAACAAAGCCGAACTGCTAGCAAGCAATGTAAACTTTAAAGATTCAATTCTACTTTACGAAGCAATAGTTAACGAAGATCCAAGCAATGTTTCCGCGTGGGTACAACTTGGAACGCTTCAGCAGGCCAATGAGTGTGATGCCCAAGCCATTGCCGCCTTTTTGAAAGTTCTTGCTTCGAGTCCATCAGACAAGGATGCTTTGATTGGGCTCGCTGCTTCTTGTATCAACGAATCGTGCATTCCCGATGCCCTCGAGGCGTTCCAAAGACTTTTAGGATCGGCGGAAAAGGGTAGCACTATTGAGGCCATTTTGGGAAAGTTTGAATCTCTTTCGGAAAAATCGAGACATTATGTCTTGGCGACAGCCATGCTTAATAACATGGTTGGAAATTATGCTCGCGCTGAAGAGTTACTGAGTTCGGTTGCCCAGGACTGGGTTACTTTGAACCGTCTTGGAGCCAGTTTTGCCAATGCCAAAGAGTATCATCGAGCAATTGGAATTTACGACCAATTGCTTTCTACTGGACACAATCTGCCCCGAATTCACTATAACAAGGGAATCTCGCTAATGTGTCTTGAATCCCACGACGAAGCCACGAGATCGTTTATCCAATCCATTGAGACCCAAATCCCTACCACCACCCTCACCAGAGTCAAAGAAGAACTATTGCCCAGTTATCGGGCACCATGGGAAGCCCTTCAGGTAAACTTGACGATTCAAGGAAGAGAAGATTTAGCCTCCCTCTGCCTCAACCCCAACCCCAACCCCAATCCTAATCCTAATCTCAACATCAATCTCTCTCAGATAAAATCTGCAGTCGGATTATAAGCCTCCCCCAGTCTCATCCTCGCCCTCGCCCGCAACCTTACCCTTAATCCCAATTTTACCCTCTCCCCCTCCCCCGACCTCATACTCACTCCTAATCGCAAACAAGTCTCTTGTTTATAATAAAAGTCAATTACCGTTGCCGACCCCGTGCTCGGGGATGAGCATCAACTCGGTCGTTCTTGATGACGAGCGTCTTCCATTGCCAATCAATTCATTGGAGCACACAAAGCTGGAACTTTTATCCATCACCATGACAGTCAGCACGGGCGTAGGCTATCCGGGCGCCTCAAGTACCTTTCACGGCGTCGGACTGCTCCGCTGCACCAATTATCGGCTATTGTTTGTCACTGACCCGGCTCTGCCCCTCTTTGACTCGCTGATGGCAACTTGGAATAAGATTGATGAGGGAAAGGTGGTTCGGTCCTGGTGGCCATGGAGTAGGCCCACCTATGAGACGGCGATACATCCGCTAGAAGACGAAGAGTCCCTCCGTGGGCGTGCCAAGCTGACTTTACAATTCAATAATCCCGACGATGCAGCAAAATTGGCCCTCTGTGTAAAGGAAAGTAGATGGACCGGGCATTTGGATCCCGAAAACACGGCTGAACCACCTCCGCCATATCCCCCACCTAATTACGAGGACCTCTAACCTATGTCAAGGATCTACTTTGTCGCATAGCGGGGATAAATAGTATGGATACACATCTCACTGTCCTCAAATACCCTGCAAAGCGATCCACTTTATCACACAAATACCCAACTAATCAATCCTCTGCCTCTACGTCACAACTTTATAATAGTTCATTTTCCAGTTCCTCGATTAAAGATATATCAGATTCCGAGCCCATCCGCATTCTTTTCCTCGCCGGTTCCTCATCCAACCCGTCAAGACTCTCAAATTCTTCAAGACTGTCTTCGAGATCCTCCAATCCTTCAAGCTCTTCCCGCATTGCTCTTAGCTCGTCCGGATCAAATTCAATTGAACGAGTCTCTCGTATTGGTAAATCTGCCACTAAAAACATTTCATACGGTACCCGTCGCCATTGCTTAATGCACTCAAAGAGCCATTCCGGTCTGACCACTACTATGCCCGCTTCCACAGCACTAATGACCTTGTCAGTGTCGTTCCGGAGACTGATCAAATGGGTAGTGTCTTCCTTGATTTGGGTTTGGCACCCGGCCCCAAAGGTCTCTGCCAGACGCCACATTTCAAAATGGCTTGGCGGAATCCCCAGCGGAATGACTCCGCTGAACACAATAGACACTCCAGAGAGCACAGATTTGCGTCTTTCGTCGACAATTTCTTTAACGTCTGCCCTTTGGCCCTTCTCCATCCTCTGGAAAAACTCGTCATGGAGTGATTCCAGAATCCTCTGAATAAGTTGGAGCTCGTTATCAGAGTCGTTAGTTATAACTGCATCTGTTCGTCCTTCAATTCCCGAATCATCCTCGGTAAGTAGCAAGGACGGTGTCGTTTTAAATCGATTGATATCTCCAACACCGATGAAGAAGGAATCTAAAAGATTAACCAAAGATGATCCATTGTACAGGGTGGGACAGGTACCAGGTTCCGGGAATAATTCCAAATGTCAGCGCGATCATCAATGACCAAGACTGAACTATCATCAGCGGGGAATATCCTCTTGAGGTCTTTCCGCTGCTCTGAAATCCCCGAATCTTCTCTTGACAAGATCCGGTCGTAGAATAAGCGTCCATCGGGATCGAATAGCTCCACGACTGCACGTGCATAGCTCCTGGACCCCATAGTATACACATGGAGCTCAAACAGGCTCGCCATACTCGTCATAAACTCTCTCAGATGGGGCCTCAATTTGATGTAATAAGTCTGGCCAGGTGATTCGGGAAGCACTACGGGATATATTTCCAAGCCGGGCTGGCCGACCAGCTTGCCCATTGAAGGGTCGATGGTGGCATGGAGGACTGTCTGGTCAAGGTCCACTACCAAGGACAGTTTTCTTACTGATAACAGTCGTTGTTGGGTCTCTTTCTCTATCCGTTCCGCCTCCTATAAAATCAACCATTGACCGCCCAAATACATGGCGGGCCACTTTCAGCCCAATGTTCGTGTGCAAAATATGTACATTCTGACTCTCTGTCGTCTCCTCGTCCCTACACACAATTAATCTCTCAGACAAAATGTACTCTGCAGACACGTCCTTGCCGCAGATGGCACAAAGACCATAAAGTCGAACAGGATGTTCGCAGTCCATCAACCAATCAGATAGCTCCAGTGTTTATTGCTTACAGGATTACCGATTTGCAAACGCGACAAGACAAATGTCAGATGGTTCTATTGCTTGAAAGGTGATGGATTAGTTGCAAACGCGGCAAGACACATACTAGATGGCTCCAGTGTTTATTGCTTATAGGACTACTTGCAAAGTTTTTCCAGAGGCAACAAGACACATGTTGGCTAATAGTCCGGTCAACTGCAGCTTGGTGGAGACACCCTCCAGGATCCTCATGTGAATCAAGCCAATTTCCCTAATAAAGTCCAGCTGCATCGGTTCAGTAATTCGATCCTTGGGGAGAAATTTGACTACACGGAAAAATGTGCTGACAATGTCCACGGCCGAGTAGCCCAGCGACCAGAGTTGGTCCAAACCGGCCTGGGCACGATCCAGAGAGCCCCCTACACAGGCCATGACAATTTCCTGGATCACTGCCGGATGCGGAGAGTCACAAACACGATATACATTATCTGCATTAACGTATCCAAATCCAGCATGAGTGGATTGGAGATTATTCAGTGCCTGACGCATATCGCCATCGGCCGTGAACATGATGGCCTCTAGTCCCTCAGGACTGTATCCAACACCCTCCAACTCGCACACCTCTACCACTCGTTTCAGCAACTGTTCATTGCCAAGTCGCCCATACCGCAGAATGGCACACCGCGACTGTATCGGCTCAATAATCTTGCTGCTGTTATTGCAGGCCAGTGCAAAGCGCGTCGTTGACGAATGCACCTCCATTATCCTCCGCAGAGCTTGTTGTGCACCCGAAGTCATGCTGTCCGCCTCGTCCAGGATGATCAATTTATGGCGTCCCGGCGGGAGGACAACCTTTTTCGATGCAAATGACTTGATTTGGTTGCGAACAACCTCAATGCCACGCTCATCACTGGCATTCAGTTCCAGCACGGCGTCCTTGACAGCTGGGCCCAGCAATTCGGTTGCCAAACACATAATGCTCGTCGTCTTTCCTATTCCTGGCGGTCCAGCCAAGAGCATGTGAGGCATGTTTCCAGTTTGAGCAATGACCTGAAGACGCTGAACAATTTCCTCATTTCCCACGACATTATTCAAAAAACGAGGCCGATACTTTTCCACCCAAGGAAGCTCCAATTCAGAAGAAGCAAGCATCTTTAAAATGGCTGTTTATGAATGATATAAGAAACCAGGGATTCTCAGTTCGTACTAGTAGCAAGTGGTAGTAAATACCCCCTATATCTGGATTGTGCATGATGTGTTCCCCTTTATGAATTACTTTCCTAATAAATCACACCCTCATAAACCGTCCTCTTTATAAACCAACTCTCCCCCTTTCATGAACCGTCCTCCTTACAAATCGACACTCTCCCCTTTCATGAACTGTCCTCCTTACAAATCGACCCTCTCCCTCTTTCACATCTCTCACGTCTCTCACATCTCTCACACCTTTCACACCTTTACACCTCTCACGCCTTTCAAACCACACCTCACACGCCCATTTTATAAATCACAGATTAATTATGCTCTATTCACTAAATTTCAAAATCGGGCTCTGCTGTCAGGATAACATTATCCCCAAGCACTTCAAAATGCGTATTCGTGAGTCTGGGCTTTTTCACGACAACGCGTGTGCTGGTTTGTTCGGAAAATGTCGGCACAATCGTCACAACGAGCTTGTCAAACATGGCAGTTTCAAGGAATCGCACAGCTAGACACCCTTCAATGGCCAATTTGCGAATCCCGGCTTCAAGTAAGGCCTGCAGAATGTCTTCCAGAGACATGCTGGTTGGGGTAATAATACGGGCACATTTTGTTTGGAGATGGGTTTCTCCCTCCACTGCCTGGGAGACGATCCACACCTTTGATAAATCAGGACCTTCCAAGCTCATCCTTGAAACATGTTCGTCCAGTACAATGATGCGATTAAACACGCTGAGGTCATGGTCGAGGACTTCGCCAGTCAGCACCGCATCATGGCAGCTCCTCAGCCTGTCAGCCAGGTAGGACGCTTCTCCACCGGCCACCGCAACTCCACCATCGACGGACTGGCAATAGCTGAGCGTCACCTGTGGTCTCGGTCTCTGTCCCCTAGCCACATATGGAGGTACTTTGGGTGTAGCAGGACGCGAGCCAGGCGAGTTGAGTGAATTGAACGAGTTGGGCGGAGTGGTAGAACGAGGAGAGAGCGTAAAAGTGTCATGCACAATCGAGTCAATGGTCGGCTTAATATCCGGGCAGCTTTCCGTGAAACGTAAGGCAGTCATAATTCAAATGGAGGCGGGAACGGGCCAAGCCACGGCTGGGACAATATCAGAGCCATATCATTGGCTGGTTGTAAAGTAAAAATTTGATAGACCGTCAGCGAGCTTGATTGTCCAGTTTTCAAGACGTGGTGGATTGATTGGCTAGGTATAAATTGGTCTTGGTCAGAAGGATAATCGGATACGGTTGATAATTGAGTAAAATCGCGAAACAGCTGTAGTGATACCATGGAACAGTTGTAGTAATATCACGAAACCGTTGCAGTAGCACGTGTAATCAGCTTTTTCGGTCTAGCCAACTGAGGTAATTTCGTGAAAACGTTAGGGCTGATCACTCTGACATATAAGCCTTTGTAGTCGGGCTGATCACATGCTGACATACGTCTCCGTACTACTATTAAAAGTCCTGCAGTCCTTGCTAGCCGGGGTATATGAAATTATTGAAAAAGTGTGGTGGCAACCTTATCAAAGGAACTGTCCTCTTTTCCCACAGTGATGAGCATCTCTTTGTCTGCCAAGGAAGCGACGTACTGATACTTGACGGAAAAACGTGTCAGCTCTTGGGACGTCTTGACGCTACTCAGTCGGCGTCCTCAATAGTCGCCCTGGCGCTGCATCCCACTGTCAAGGGAGAGCTGTTTACCGGTTCTGAGGATGGAACCATCCGTCGGTGGCAATATGAAGGAGGACAGTGTCTTGGCACTTGGAATCTCGGCCGTCGCATAGTCGGGATGCTCTCCGCACCGAGCGGATCGTGTGATTCCATTTTTATTCTCTCACGCACACTGGCCGGAGAGGGTGAGCAGAACAATGGCCGTGGCTATGGAGAAATATGGAAACTGGACATGGCCGATGTCAACCAGCCCGAACCATTCCATCTCGCCTTCCAAGTCCAAAAGGCCCATCCTCTTGCCGCCCTCTCTCTGGATGGACGTCGCATGGCCGTTGTAAAGAAGGGTGCTGTGCATGTCTGGAATATCACAGAAGATCCTTGGAGACAAAAAGTTATGAAATTCAAGGTTCCCTCTCTCCCAGTACGGCTTGCCATCCACCCCACCGAACCCATCTTTTATTTTGCCGACAAGATGGGCAAAATTTATACCTACGACATTACCAACAATTGCGAAATAGAAAAGATGCACTGGCATCCTCGCGCTCCGTTGACTTTGGAGGCGACTCCCGATGGAAGACATTTATTGTCCGGAGGAGAAGAGTGTGTCATGGTGGTTTGGGATGTGGAACGATCTGAACGCCAATTCTTCCCTCACCTTGGCGCACACGTTCTTGGCGCCATCAGCAACAACTTGGGAGATTACTATGCCATTCTCCTTCGTCACAATTCAGTGCTAATCGTCTCTCCATCCCTAATGAAGCCGGTTGGACGCTACGATGGTGTCCGTAGTCTTCCGAAGCAGTGCAAAATCGGACTGGTCAAAGACCCGCGGGTTCCATCTGCAGTCTTCCTCAATGCCATTCCTGGCCAGATTCAGTCATTCGACCCAATTAGAGACTGTACCTTTGGTGGCGATATTGATGTTTGTCAGCAAAACATTGTTGGACGCGGTAAAAAGGGCAAGGAACTGATTTATTCGGATGTCTATCACGTTGCCTTTTCTGCCGACGGCAATTGGATGGCAACGTATGATCGCCGGATGACGGATATTCGTCGTCTCCACCATGACGTATTACGTTTCTGGCGACGTCGCAGGGGCGGTCAGTATCAGGTCTACACAGCCTTTGACGTTCCCCATCATGAGCCGATCAACAAAATTGTGTTCCGTCCGACCCGCGTCGGTGGACTCTATCAATGTGCCACTGTTGGCGCTGACGGAAAGGTCAAAGTCTGGGAAAACTCGGGGAGACGTGTCCTCAAAGTGACTGACGATGGGAAAGCAGTGGCCCAGATTACTTGGGAAAACAAGTCTTCTGTCACCCACAAAACGCTTCGTTGCAACTCAGCTGCCTATTCCAAGGACGGCTCTGTCCTCGCCGTTGGATTTGGCAAAACAGTCCGTTTGCTTGACCCTGACACGCTTGAACTTTTGGGCTCCTTGCAGACATTTGGCAGCCAACACGACATTCAGCAAGTTTTGATGGTTGGTGATTACCTCATCGGAACTGATGCTTCCAAGATTTACGTTTGGAATCTCGCCTCTATGAAGATTGTCTGGACATTGGCCACAAGTACAAGCTGTCTCAAAATGCACCCCGAAGGAGAATTGTTTTCAGTCGTCACGTCAGTTGAGGATTCCTCAGTTGTTCTCATGTTCTCACCCTGCTCACCCGTCCCAGTGCATTGTCATCGCCACACTCGGCCCATCCGGGACGTTGAATTCGTGTCTGTGGAATGGCGGTCCGAACCGGTACTTGTGTTCCTGGACGCCCAAAACCTCTTACATGTCATGTCGCTGTCCTCTAACGTGGCACTTCCTGCTGCTGACGAGTTGACCCCGTATCACTCGCGTCGTAAGGAAGTTGCTGCACAGCTCGCCATCTCATTAGTCACAAATCCAGAAGAACGACCCGTGGTGCTTACTTCCACAAAGCCCGTCAAGATGAACTGTATTAACATGGCTAAACTTTTACTTGCCGATGTTCCAAGCCACTTGTTGCCCAATACATTGGATCTGTTTGAGCATTTTATCATGCATCAGAAATCCTGGTAATAAAGGCTAGATAATTGTGTCAGTTGTATTATATGTATCAAATGCATTAGGTGTACCTGTGTGGCATAGAAGACTGATTAGCATGTCTCTTGGAAATAGTTCCCTAGTTTGGAGAAGGGATAATCAGAACAATCGATGAAGGATAATGAGATCTTTACCATTTGAGGGTTATGTTATTTGTGAGACTATAAATGGGTCGTTGGATTGACTGAATAAATTCTCTTCTCACCTAAACTGGGCCGTGGTGTTATCCCCACTACGCGACACCTGCATTACGTCTCTAAACATCTCCTTGCCTATAAAAACGTCACATTATCCCTATCAACATCTCAACATCTCATCATCCCTAATCATTTCTTTATTCAAGACTAGGACACTTCAAATCTACCCGTCTCTCGGTTCCAACGACGTCTAGGCTTTTGGCTTCGTTGCTTAAAATTCTCATAAGTGTTCCGCTCTACTGGCTCCTCCCCACGAAATTCTCGGAAAACATCTTCCCTTAATTCTTGCATCTGATCCTTCTCCCAGTCGCGGTTCTTTGTCTCAGTCTTTCTTAAATTTCTGTTCATCCACTCCGGGGCTGCCTCTGGCTGACGCGCAGGACGTTGGGCAGGTCGGGCCTGGCGGAGATTGCTGCGCAGTTTACTGTAGTCAACCGCATCTTCATGGTCGTCTTCATTTCGTTCATAACGACGGAAGCGGCCTTCGGATACGGCAATAAGAAAGAGCGGAAGGATCAGAGATAGTCTCATTGTCTAGCAGTGGGGGAGGGGGCGGTAACTTTGCTTTTATATCCATTTCATGTGATTGGCCAGTCGGATGTAAACAACCCGATAGCATCCTGGCACATCTCCCTTGCTTTTATTGGAGGATGGGCTCAGGCGATGCAAAGAGTCCGTTGAACAGTATCTGTGTATTATTGGGGCATTCGACCCGGGTAGCGATCCCACAGGCCATTCTAATCATATTAATGATGGCTGCTTATAAAGAAACCACACACATTAATTTGCTCATCAAGAGTCGAATGGGTGGCTACTCGGCTTCAATCCTTGGTTATTCTTATTTTAGACTACAGGAACGGTTAGTACCCGTTGTAAGCTGTATTGAATAATTACACTCACTGGTATATTCGATAAGAACACTCAACTAGTGTTTACTTTGGCTGTGACCATTTCTTCACCAACTTCTCGGAAAGTGTCCTCTTGAGAGCCTCTTGCTCCTCTAAAATCTCCTCACTTGTCATGCCCATAATGATTTTGTCGTTCTCGCGACTAATCTCATCCTTCAACGGGTCGCGGGGAGGGTGCGTCACTCGCGGCCCCGGTGGCCGGATACTGCCTGGCGACACCGTGCGCTCGACTATTGTTCCCATTACCGGCTTAGACGATCCTGTTCTAGCGGCAGGATTTTCTATCGAACGCTGGACGGCCTCTTCAGGTTCCTCGTATGGAGGGACACCAGGATGGCACCCATCCATCAGATTAACGCTTATTACTATTACGGACCAGGGATTCCAGTATAAGAGACCCATCTCGGACTTTGTTTCTTTGATCTACGGTGTTGCAGAAAAAATAGCAGTGTTAATTGCTTTTTGTGACCACTGCCATACGCGGTACGGTTCGTATCTTTTAGAAACAACAATTCCCTCGCTCCAAAATGCTGCCGACCCTCTTATGGCAATAAATAATTTTACCACTTTTGGATTACACAAACCTCCATGTTGTCGGCCAGTGTTCCCGGGATTATCCTCTATCTCGTCTCTTCTATCATCATCGGGGTATCCGTTGGTAGATTTATGACCTTTCTGGTAGTTGGCGATCGTCTATCCAACGACTCTTCTCATCCGCAATTATCGTGACGGGAGGGGGGACAAGGTGCAGCTAGGAACCATTTTGTTTACATGGATGGCCCCCATCATTGACGTTGCAGTTGCCGTGTGTTCATCCCTTGCCTCGTTCTACGCCATTGTAAGCCAGTAATATGGGCCACTCTAAACTCGTAGTTGTCGATGGTACTGATAGCAGTGGTGGCTGCCAACGTAACCGTCCTCGTGGCATACCGTCCACCCTTGACTTCTCCAGAATGGTTCTTTGTCGCCACAGTCACGGCTGTGGTTGTATTTAATGCTCTAATTCTCCTATTGGCCCCCTCTAGCGCCCTCGCACCATATCTGATCCCATATCACGGGACTCTTGCATATTAGTAAACCTGCTGACTCTTCTGATTGGCCATTTTGCTTGGACGGGGTATCCACTCATAACAGTAGCCGCCGGCGGTATCTGAAACATGGTCGATCTCTGCCCTTGCATAATTCTTATTTGCGGCTGCTCAAGCCGAAACCAGCGTCTCAAGAAACCGCCACCCGAACTTGCGCGGATACTCGCCTCTACTTCGACATTCTACTGCATCAACTGTCGAGCCGTCAGAGAGGCAGCATGTTATCGCTACCGCACTTGGTTCACATTCTTCTGCGTTCCAATCTGTCCCTTTGAACGAGGACACCCGTACCTCGGATGCGTAGCATGTAGGAACCCGGTCCAGCCTGGGACAGCGACTAATCTATGCCCCTCCTGTGGGAGATGGGTGGAGGACCAGCAACGATTTTGTCCAAACTGTGGCGAACTAAACAGGATCCCCCAGCGACACCCAGCTATGGATGCAAAATAACGGCCATGGCCAGAAAAACGTCCATTCCAAGGCTACATCCCGGACCAGAGAATGGTCCATTGTTACTAGACACCTCGCAAATTTACGAACCAGACGTCAAAATCTCTACTATCAGCCCAGGCTTCGTAGACTTCAAAAGTCTATACTATCAAGTCCCACAACGATCTCTACTATCAAGCCCCACAACGATCTCTACTATCAAGTCCCACAGCGATCTCTACTATCAAATCCTGCAGTGCAGGGATCTCTATTGGCAACATAAATCTTAATAAACTTGTATGAATATGATTGGACAACGGCACGCTGTACGACCCGACCACAATGGACGAATCGAGACTACTCGTTACGAAAAGATGAGCGATAAGGCCAAGATCCGCTCCACTACCGGAACAGCGCTGTTCATCCTTTTCTCGCTAATATTCTTGGTATGCTGTATAATGCAGGTCGTTAGCGCACTGAGAGATTCCCTTTCCGATCCGTTCATAGACTACTCTCGAGCTTGTGTGTATGCGAGTACTTGCGCCTTCTTACTACTATTCTCCCTTTACCTGCCCCTCTCTGAGCGCCAGAATAAGATGGGCTTTCTTCTACTCCCCTTCTTAATAATGCAACTTGTCTTCCTATTTATGGAGGACTTTACACACATATCTTGGTTTCATTGGCTTGCCCTGGGCATCGCGCCACTCCCAATAATAATCATGTTTATTCCACGCTCAACGGCAATTTCCAAATGGATATCCCCATTCTACGTGATCCACATTGATGGTCCGCTACGCTACTAAATTTGAATAAACATCGTGCTTGCTATCAAATCGACCATGTAAGAGACGAACTTTCAATCGAGCTAGATCCCAAAACAAGAGGCCAACACAAATATTCCCCTGTTGCTAATCAGTGTGGTCAAGTCGTCACATTAGGCGCCTATGAAACTTACATCCAACGCCTAGTAAGCGTCCCGGTCACTATCAAAACTATTGAGCCCCCTTCCAGCCAATCAATTCAAATATCTCATCGATAGGCAAGGGTTCGATGAAATTCGGTGCTCTTGCATGGTCTTTTTTTGTTAGCGTCACTGTCGCTACGAGAGTTGATGCCATCCGCCGGCTAGAGGAACGAGTCAACGAGCTTGTTGAGTGTGAGCCCGAAAATGTCATCAATCTCCTTCAAGAAAGCTTCAGACTGGACCAGCTTACGCCGTTTAGAGCCGTCCTGGCACTTTGCATGACTGAGATTCCTTATAAGAATTCGCGATGGGGTCCGTTCTACTCAAAGGTTTGGAAGAAGAGAGGTACTGCATATTTGGAAGCGCTTTTGGAGGAAGGACGTTGTATTGAGGGCGAATTGATGGAAATGTTTATAAGATTAATTAGTGGCCCTCCTCATTTCAATCCCTTCGTGAGCTACTCTCGAATGGTCCTGTTACGCGATCACTGTCGTAAGGACAAATTTGCAATCAAGAAACTATTGGTGACTCTTCAGACCAGATGGGGCGACCGGTTGAACCGCAGCGTGTATGCCGCTCTTGGAAGCTGGTTGAATCATGCCTCGGCAACATCACCTGATTGGCCATATGCTACTGTTTTGGAAGAGGCGCCTCTGGGTCGTGTTCGGATGGCAAGCGTTGTCGGTACGACCAGCAACAAACTCTATCGCTATGTGAAGCCGGTTACTTCTGACGGGCGGTTCCCCTCAAAGACATGTTACGTTATCCAGAACTTGCAAGACATGACCATCTCGGAAAGAGAAAGCAGATCTTTTGGCACCTATGGGTTTGATAAAAATCTTTCCGTCAGTACGTTTGGCGATATGGGTGTCTGGATTTTTGGCCTGGATCAGGATGCTTCTGGCATCCAGATGAATGTGACGCCGATTTGCGATTCCATTTGGGGCCAGGACGACTGTACCACTCTCAGTGTTCCGTTGCCTAAATACGGCACAAGCAATTTAGTCATTTTGATGGGTATGCGTTCCCTGCTTAAAGATTCGTCTAAACAAATCCTTCAAGGCTCTCTTCAGTACAGTGACGTTTCCTCGTTTGACGAGACCATCCGACAGTGGTTCGGTACGCTCAAAGTTGATGTCGACGCCCGACCAACCATCACAGCCTCTTACATTTTCCACCACTAATCTCACCGCATGCATCGAATTTATTATTATTGCGAGTGTGAAATTTATCTCTGGTCCGTAAATATACTACCTCACAATTATCGACAGATTATTTAGGGGCCTCCTTCACAGAAATGGCAGCTTCTTCACCGAGAGCTTTAATGACAGTCACGACAATCTCCTTGCCATCGTCAAACATGCCCTGGATTTGCTCACCAAGCTCACCTTCGGGAACCTTGACGTCATCCTTAGTCTCTCCCGAGGTCGTCATCAGGGACAGGAATCCGTCCTCGACATTCAGCACCACGTACTCGTTGCGGAGCACATTGGGCACGTCCATGTTATGGGTAGAGGGAGACATATCCTCGTACTTGCGACCAGTGAAAATGTCAATGCCGACCAGATTCACCTTGGCGTGTCCGTGCTTGCCAGTCTTGCTGGTGGACATGTCCACAATCTTGCAAGGACGGCCCTTGAGCACGACGTGACCATTCTTACGCAGGGCAGAGCACTGCATGGGAAAGGTCTCTGAGGCGCCAGAAACTGTGGCTTCAAATACTTCCTGGTGAACTTCTTCGTCGCTGGACATGATGTGAGAAGGAAAATAGCCGGGGTTTCCGTTTTTAGTGCCCCGGATGGCGACGAGGGGAGAATGCGTCAGCGAGCTTATAGGACAAAAGATGTTGGCCGGGTGGCGACTGTTGGCCAGCACCTGCCAGAAATGCCAGACTGTATTAACGAGAGATGCATGGGCTAAGACTATAGACGCCATTGCTGAGTAATAAGGAAAGTGAGGAAATTTGTGCGTCCTGTGACTTGGCCCCTCGCAATGTGATAGAGGAAGAATTCATATCAATCTCTCCCACAAGCGAAACCGGACAATCGAAATCGAATACCACTCGCTACTACAGTACTGCTGAAAGAGAAACCAAATCTGCCGCTGAAGAGAGCGCACGGGCGACGAATTCATCCAGACGAAAATTGGCCTCCAAGAATACTTTTAAACCAAGCGAGAAGAAAAAGGCGGAGAAATTGCCTGCTGCAACAAAGACTGCAAGCTTACCCGATAAAGATGAGGAGCAGAATGCCAGTGCTACTGATAAGGACCAACTGACTTGTGTCTCATCGACTTGCTCGCTGAAGCATGAGAAAAAGGTGCACTTTGCAGATGACCTCTCACCGACAACAACTTCCCACTCATTCGAGTGCAAGGAATTAAAGGAAAATGTCATAGCATCGCTCTGTGCCTCGATTCTCGACACTGCCGAGCGTTCACTCTCGTCAGCCGCAATTGGAGACCATTACTCAATCAGCAAGTGTTTGATTAGACAACTCTCAACCCTCTCCCTCCTTCGCTCCACTCTGAAGGTTGACAAATCGATCATCGACATGTCTGATTTGTATCGTGCTGTTCTGTTGCGTCTTGAAAAGGTTGCCTCGGCTCCCCTGGGATCCAAGGAATTGGCCAATTTGCAATACAAGACTACAAAGAAGCTCTGCAAGATTCTCCAAATCCTGCATTCGTAGGGCCAATGTAAAAATAAATAGTTTGTTATTGTTGATGAAGAGGATCACTGTGCATGACAAGAGTACCCTCCCGGCTGGGCAGAGTATTGGTGGGCTTGTGCGAGATGCAAGCATAGAGGACATTGTGCCGGTAGAGCCGAAAAAAGCGGCTGCAGTGACAAATAGCGCCCGTCCCTCGCCCTATTGTAAAGAGTCCTGCAATCCTCTTGAAAAATTTAGTGATTGACGAGGCGACTGTTAACGGTCAAATTGTGCGACCCATTCCACAAAAGGAACAATCGCCCGTCCCAATTACATTGACGCCATGCAACTACTCTGTGCCGCGTCGCTTCCTGCATACGCGTCCTTCCGACAAGGCTGAATCCCTCAACGCGCAAATCGATCGTCATGCACAGCTCGCTGCAGCCTCTCTCGGTCTTCAGATGGGCGATTTTGGCCATCCGGGGATGCCTACGCCCACTACTGTCACTGTTGTGGGACGAGTGGTTAGTGAGTCAGACGGCAAGCTGACAGAGGGGGGGATCCTGCTAGAGTCATCGAGACAGATGGGAAGTGGATGTAGAGTGCCATTGGTACTGGGTACGGGACAGTGCGCATTCTTCCCAGGACAGATTGTGGTTTTGGAGGGATCGAATCCCGATGGAAGCGCATTCCATGTCTCCAAGCAAAAAACAGTAGTCCCTATAAAGGCACTAATGTTTTAGCCATGCATCCTACCACCCGAGGTCCATCGAATTGCGTCTACTACGACGTTAATGGTTGCATCAGGACCATTCACCACAGAAGAGGGCAGCAGGATGGATTTTCTAGCATTTGAGAAGCTCTTAAATTTGGTCTATGAGCAGCGACCAAATGTGCTAGTTTTGATGGGTCCTTTTATTGACGTGGAAAGTGTTTTTATTAAGGAAGGAAGGATCGCCTCTCCACCCACCGACATGTTCATGCGCGAGTTTGTGGGAAGGATCAGAATGCTGACGAGTCGCGTTCCAGGCATCACAGTGATTATGGTTCCCTCGACACGCGATTTGGTTGCAGATCCTATTCTGCCGCAGCCTCCAATTCCGTCAGAGCTCATTGGCGACACTCCCAATATTATTCTTGCGCCTAACCCGGCTGCCTTTGAGGTTAACGGCATTAGGATTGTTGCGTCTCCCAGCGACGTACTTTTGCCACTTGGAATGGAAGAGTATGCGCGCATCCAAGGCGACCGAATTCAGCGGCTTTGCTCCTATCTCCTCCAACAGGCGTCGTATTATCCGCTCCATCCCGCCCCGCCCTCAACCAACATTGACTATACAATGCTCCCCGATTTGGAATTGACTCATGCGCCAGCCATGTATCTATGTAGCTCACATCTACGCTATTTTGGTCGGCAGGTGGAGGGCACACTGTTTGTGAATGCGGGTCAGTTTTGTCGTAAACAAGCCACAGGCACGGCGTCACTAGTCACCATGACGCCTGGTGGCAATCGTGTCGACTTTTATCAATTTTAATGTACACCCTTTATTTGCGTTGTTATAGTCCCGCTTTGATGCCGAGGACCGAGTCTTAAAAGTCGAGGAAGCTAAGATTCAGGTTGTCTTCATCCTCTTCATGCTGCTTCATACTCCCATAGTCATCATAACTTCCGTAACCCTCATACGTGTCATCGCCATCGTCGCCGTCATAACCGCCGTAACCACCATAGCTGGCACGAGCAAGGACGAGTAACGCAAAGAAAACTAGTGTGCATTTCATGTTGGCAGAATATCGACGGACTGTCGGCTATATATATTCACAAGGACATGGTAAACAACCGCGGCGATTGGTCATTGGCACGCGCAAAAATTACTGTTTGTACACAGACGCTGTATTGGCAAGGGGTAACCGACACAAATACTAAATATTTATTGTTTCATTCCAACGATGTATTTTCCAGCAAAGCTTGCGAAAGCACTCCTTAAATCCTAGCGAGACCCTAGTGACCTTTTAGCAATCTTCTAGCGATATCCTAGCAATATCCTAGCGATAATGACGCTCCCACTGCTTGTATAGTCGTTTGGATCGAGTCGTCTTTTGCTCCTCAACATGCGGTCGATGCTGTTGCTGCAGCAGCCCCAATGCCTGTTCCACGGCTCTCATTATGGGATCTTCCTCCTCATGCGCCATCACGAGCGCAATAAGCATCAGAACAATTAGTCGCATAAGGTTGACCAATCACAATAATGTTTACTTTTATCAGAGTATTTTAACGATAAATATGTTGCGCCTGGCGTCCAGACTGGTTGGTGTAAGAGTGAGACTGGGTGGCAGGATAATAAGCCTTTGACTGCCTGGACGGAACTCGCTGATGAGAATAAGCGACGTTTGGAGAGTGGCGCTGTACTGTGGATGACGGGTAGTAGCCGCGGGTTGTCGGTTGGGCCGATTCCCTGTAATTCAGTGTCTGTCGACTTGAAGGGTATCCAACAGGCTGTGGATACCTTTGGTGTTGTAACTGTGGCGAATTTACAGGATAACGGGATTGTGGTGAATTTACAGGATAATTCCGTGTTGAATTTGCAGGATAATTCCGTGTTGAATTTGCAGGATAATAATTCTGCGATGGATTTATAGGATAATACTCTTGCGATAGATTCGCAAGATATTGCTGTTGTCTTTTTGCTGCAGCGGCCCGTTTCTCCAATTCCCCCATTCTCCTCACTTCCTTCTCCCTCCTTTGTTCCTCCTCCATCTCTCGCCATTGCTTCTTCATCATTATGTCCTTTCTATCCTGTCGCTTTTCTGCTTCTTTCCGTAATCGTTGCTGCTCTTCTTGTCGTACTGCATACGTGTCTACAAACTCTCGTTGTCTATCGTTCACGGCATCTCTCTGTTCTTGCAGTCTCTGCTGAGCAAGTCGCTGTTCAATGGCCTCGCGTGGATCCACAAATGCGGCACGCTTTTCATAGAGATTTCGGATTTGTTTCCTATCAGCCGTTTCTTCAAGTCGCTCATTGTGAAGTTCTGTAAATGTTTTTTTCAGCGTCCTATCCAACCACTCTGGACGATCGTCTGTAGTACTGGCGTACTGGCTAGTCTTTTTCAGCTTTGCCTCCTTCTTTTTTGCCGACAAAGCAAGCATCCATGCCGGACGAGTATCTTCCTTTGTTGTCTCTGGCGCAGTAGGCAAGTCTTCTTCCGCACTACTTAAATCTTCCCCGACAGGCAAATCCAATCCATCGTCGACCGCAGCTTCAGTCTCTGGTTCAATGGATTGATTTGCAAGAATTGAGCCCAAGTCGCCATCAGAGCTAGAGTCAAAATCAGACGCAGACTCGGAATCGGGTTCCTCTTCCTCTTCCGAGCCCGAGCCCGAGTCACTCGCATTCACATTGGGATCGGCATTAGGTAGTATTGATTGAACTTCATTAGAAATTATTTCCTGCGGTTCTTGCGACTCTGGGGGCTCAAGAACAGCCTCACTTACACTTATAAGCAAGATGCAGATTATTAATGCTCTAGTGACTTGCATTGCCTTTGGTTAGATTCGATCACAGACACTCTATTATTAGGTGGAGACACGGACCAATCAACCGGTTTGTTTATCACGCCGGTCTGTAATCCTGACAGTTTTATAACTAAAGGTGATTGTATTAATACAGTGAGACGGTAACTAACGAGCACCCTCTCCTTGGAAAGTAGAGATTAATTCGTGAACTGATGCACCTACGGAAAATGCTGGAATCGAGTGACTTACAAATCTGGGGATAGCCCGAGATCTTCCATCGTGTCCTCCCACCAAGCCTTGTCCTCGTCTGCATCTAGATTGTCCAGATCATCCAAGTCATCCCGGTCTCCAAAGACGTTGGAGTCGTCCTTTGACACACGCACCGCTCCGTCATCCTCTACTTCAAGTGCCGGCTGCTTGGGAGGCTTCATGTTTTTATAGCGCTGATCCCTAATCTCGCTGCTGGGAACATAATAGTAGGGTGTTGCGTGTCCATGAAGGAATCCCACCATCGTCAGGGCGAATAGTGTGACCATCGGATGGACGAGCTTCATGTCGACTGATTGGTCAATGGAATAAACAGCCCTCAAATACTTGTAAGAAATCAATTTGCATTAAATGCTGGTTCCCCTGACTGGCTATGCGATTCCGGATGGGATTCCGCCCATCAGTCAGACAATATGGAATGGAGCTAGCTTAATTTTAGTGTCAGCCACTGGCATGACCATCCTGGAATCCGATGGCACTAATAAGAGTGCCAACCTCCACATGAGTATTACTGCCGTTCTGCCATGGACAGACACTATCGTGTTAGTGGGCACATCACGAGGCATCCTTTTCCTCTTTTGTACAACCCGCATGAAGGTTATCCAGCAGATAGTGCTTACTGACTCGCCCATCCGGTGGATTGGACGCGAGGCGTCGCTGCTACTAATACTGGTTGGTGAATGCAGTTTGATTACTCTCTATGAGAATGGAATTGATGCCGTACTACATGGCGGGGAGGTGGAGCATTTGCGAGATTCTGGCTGCCATTATGAATTGCCAGTTGGACGAGTAAGCTCCATAGTGCCGGTGTTGAGAGAGGAGGTGAATGGATGGCCAGAGCCACAGGACACTGCTGACCGTGTCAAATTAATAGTCGGCGGGACGAGTCCCATGGTGAGCGTGTTCACCCTCCCGCCCATTTCAGAAGCATTGATAGACCCGCTTGGATTGCTAAGCAATGCCCTTAGTAATGCTTTTAGTAGCACGGTTGGTGGATGGCTCAATCGCCGATCACAGTCACGGTCACAGTCACAGTCGCAGTTACATGCCCAGCCACGGACCCAGTCGCCGATAGCACCCTTATTAACTGTGCTTCCTCGGGGACACGTTACCTCGCTGCTGGAGCTCGACGATTCCAACCGCACCATTAGCCAAATTATCACCTGGAAGAATCATTTCATGCTATTTGACGCCCAATATGGAAGGGCTCTATCATTCGATCCAGTTTTGGGCATTATCACGGGACAACTGAAAGGTCTACGGGGATGTCAAGTGGAAGAGCGGGAAGGAATGCTGGTGGCATTCCATCCGAAGAGAAACTACATTGACATTATCTCAACGGAGGGGGTGTGTCTGGAACGCATAGAGCTCACTGACATTACATGCTTGTGTCCTTCGAATCCGCTATTACTGATTAGGAAGGTAGATGATGGGACTCCCGATTTATATATATTAAAAGACTTTATGTAGCAACAATGGGATAAGAGGCTGAGCGGAGTTTATGAAGTGGGTCCTTCTGCTGGCAGTGTTCTGTGCGATATGTTATGGAAGACGCTCGGGACGACGCAAAAGTCAACACGGTGACCAAAAACACCGCAGCAACCAAAAACACCGCAGTAGCCAAAGATACCGCAGTAGTCAGCGACAACAAACGAGTTACCATGAGAACGACCCCTTTCCAAAAGATTTTGAGCCCATCAAGGCAGGTGACGAGCGATTAGCCCAACTTGTTCGCAAATATATACTTCTCACTTATCCGACGGGACCGCAGGAATTCCGCCCACTGCAGGCGTTACTGACAAACGAGGCAAACGAGGCTCCATTCCAGGCACGCACAGTACCGCTACGTTGGTCTCCGGTGGAGTGTAAAACCACGTCATTGTCGCTGCGCAAAGTGGGCACCATCAATAAGGGAAGCCGAAATCTTGTATTGAAAATGTATGACCAGGTGGGAAAACAGCTATTTGCATGGAAATGCTATGCCAATACCGATGAATACACTTCAGAGGTGGCCCTCCTCACCGCCACTGACCACCCAAACATTGTGCGGGCAGTGTGTGTGCAACGTGACGGCAAAACAGGCCGACCTGGTCTGCTAATTGAGTATGTGGCGGGGGGAAAGTCGATGGATTATGCCAAGAAGAATGCCAACAATCCAGCGGCGTTGCAGAAGCTATGTGCGCAACTATACGACGTGCTTAAGTACATTCATTGGCTGGGCTACATTCATGCGGACTTTAAGCCAGAGAATGTGATGATTGACCGTGACGGCAACGCCGTGGCCATTGATTTTGGCTTTTCCATTCCCAAGCCGTATTTCAAGTACTACCGCGGCACTCCGCCCACAGTGGCGCTCGAGTTGGTCAAGGCCGTGCCAGGTCCCATCCAGGAGAACATTGACACATGGGCGCTCGTGTCAACCATCCTTCAGCTGTACGGTGCATCAGTTATGCCAACCAGCACGAGTCGCACCAAACGGGGCCACAAATGGGCGCCCGTACGCATCAGCAAACGCCATGGATTTCTCTTTGGCGAGGTTCCCCACAAGCTTTCCAAGCCCCTACGTCAGCTGCTGTTCTTTGGAATGCACTACAATCCCCTTTTACGAATGCTCAACACGCCAAGCCAGCTGGCATGGTTTGAAAGTCTGCCAATCTGGCGGGGCATTGATTTCAACACGATAGGATATGACTGGCTTAGCGTAAATTAAGCGTGGAATAAAATGGCCATATGAGTGTATTTATAGACTGGGTCAGTATTGTCGCGTAGTGGGGATAATACCACAGACCCTGTCAGGCGGGAAGAGACAAGATGGGACGAGAAGAGAAGAGAATTTATGCAGTCAATTCAACGACCCGTTTATAGTCACAAATAACATAACCCCCAAATGGTAAAGACCTCATTATCCTTTATCGATTGTTTTGATTCTCCGAACTAGGGAGCCATTCTCAAATACCCAACTAATCAGTCTTCTACGTCACAGTATAATACTGATTGGTAGCGCTAGCGATGAACAATGGACAATGGAAATTCCATCCACACCCATTCACAGCCGTCTACACACATCTGCACACATATGGTGTTACTTGTATCCATTCCTCCCGCGTGGCGATAGTTACATTTATTAAAAAGTATGCGTACTTTCAACTTCACAACCCCGCAATGATGGCACCTCAGTACCTTTGACGTATACATGCTCGAAAAAGGTTTCGAGGGAGGGCTCTGGATCATTCTTGGCCAATTCTGTCTCACTATCAACCTTTTCCTTCACTTTGCCCTCAATAGCCTTTAATTCATCCTCAGTGGCAAAGCCCGCCTCAATAATTTGACGTTGCAATAGACGAATCGAGTCGCGGTTCTGACGAGCATTTTGGATTTCCTCGCGGGGACGATATGTGGTGCCTGGATCTGACATGGAATGGCCGTGGTACCGATAAGTGACCATTTCCAGGATAATTGGTCCCTTTCCGTCCAGACACCATTGTTTAGCATATCGGGCTGCCTCTCGCACTGCAAGTACATCCATCCCGTTCACCTGGACTCCTGGAATGTAATCACCACGAGTGAAAAAGGTCGTGGAGGCTGCTGATCGCTCCACACTGGTGCCCATGGCATAGAAATTGTTTTCACATACAAATACCACTGGCAATTTAAGTAGGGCGGCTATGTTGAACACTTCATAAATCTGTCCCTGATTGGCTGCCCCGTCGCCATACAATGCAAAGGTGACCCGGGGCTGTTCGCGGTATTTCTGGGCAAATGCCACGCCCACTCCCAACGGCACTTGAGCTCCCACAATCCCATTTCCGCCATAAAACTCTTTGGCATACATGTGCATGGATCCGCCCTTTCCCATCGAGGTGCCCGTCTCTCGTCCCAGCAATTCCGCCAGCACTGCTCGTACTGTCGCCCCACGGATATGTGTAACTCCGTGACATCTATAGGCTGTAATGACTGCATCATCTGCAGTGAGGGCTGCTTCAAGTCCTATGGAAATGGCTTCCTGACCAATCGCTAAATGACAAAAGCCGCGCACCATTTTGGCCTTGTACAAGGCGTCAGCTGCCAGTTCCATCCGTCTCACCATCCACATTTCCTCATAATACCGCAACAGCTCTGCCCGTCCCGCCGTTGTGGAGGCGGGCGGACCGTCACAGCGATGCGTCTTGAACTCGGCATGGAAATTAAAGGAGACGCGGTCCTTTCCCTTGGCACCCACTGCCGCTCCGACAGTGTCTATGAGCGGTTTGGCTGTTTTCACTTCATGGCTCCACTCAAAGGCGGATTTACTCGTTCCCGTAGCCAATCGACGCAACAGCGTCAAATTCCGCATATCAATTACGCGATAAAACACTATGTGATAAAACTAATGCAATTTATAACAATAAGGTTGGTCTCGGTGATTGTGAGAGTGTATCTCATACCATATCCATGGATCAAAGCTTTAGGGACTATAAAAGCCCTATATCAAGCCTCTAAATGTCGCTATTAAGCAGTACCCGCTTATTTTTAGTATTCCCAGCCCTGATAGCATCTTACAATCCACAAAGACGCCTTTAATAACAAAATACTCTCCAATACCTGCGCGGGCTAAATACACAATATTACATGTACAAGGATGATATTATACATTGGCAAATATATCGCGCGCAGTAGCTATGTGAGCCTGTAATCGGGTGGGGTCGCTGCAGAGTCGAAATATTGTCATAGGTGCCAGATTCACATCATAGAGAGAATCGATAGCTTCAGCTAGGCGTTCAAAAACGGGATGGTCAGCGGCAAGATTGGTTAGTTCATCCAGAGTCAGGGACACAGACTGCAACAAATCGTTCATCTGTTCCAATACTGCGGGATTGTATTCAGGCAAGGTGATTGTAAATGGTTCAGAGATGCAATCTGTAGTGGACAATTGAAAGGTGCCTGTCATCCATGGCACTGAGAGTGGAGAAATAAGCGAGGAGCTAGATAAAGAATCAAGCGAGGAATCAAGTACAGACCCAATTGAAGAACCAAGTGAGGAAATGCTATCTGCCGAAGAATTATTGCTCACGAAAGATGCATCCCTCATCAAAGCAATATTCACTGCCGAATTGCTCTTTTTCAATCTGTTATTCGTCAGAGTGTTATTCTTTAGATTTCTATCACCTGTGACACTGTCCTTCAAGTCATTCCTAACGCCATTCTTTTCACTTTTCCTCAAATCACTCTTTGCACTATTATTCACGCCACTATACACACCACCACTACCCATGACACTGCTAATTTGAGCAATAACCATGCCGTCTTTCAAAACACAAATGTGGCTTCCTTTGCTGGGAGAATCAAGCACGAATGGGATTGCTTCGGTCATCTTTAAAAGTGTTTTCTGTAGTCTGATCCCTCCTACCGCATGACATGGCTGAGCTTGACGTCGCACAATCTTTTCGAGACGCAAATAGACGTGTCGCTCTATCCTTTGAAAGATATTGAGCATCCATTGACCAATTTGTTCCACAAAAACGACACCAGGAACCCGTTTTACATTCTTTGACACACCCGATTCGTCCCGCACCTGGCAACCATACACCCGACGCATGTGCGGACCCTCTACATATTCCAGAAAGAGTGTGTTTGTTGCAAAGGCCAGCAACGCCAGGGCCAGCACGTGGGGAGAGTAGGCAATCAAGGCCAGGCCAAAATAGGCTGCCTGACCCACAATCTTTTCGGGGTCGTTGAGATAGCGATAAATGCCCGTGTAGGACAGATGGGGGGTGGCGACTATAGGGAAAAAGTCGCCATAGAACCAACCAAACTCACCCAACACGATATAAGTAGACCAACTCGTCCAACAATGCAGTGCTACCATTAGTCCACCCAGCACATGGCGCAGGATATGGGCAGATAAGACCCATCCCTCGGGAATCCGATACAGATGCATTGCAGCGATAAAGAACAACAAATGGTTCATAGACAGAGCAAAATTGTACAACCTGCATACATTAGCACCACTGAGATGTTACGCTTTCCAGTTGGTAAAGGCGTCGAGGGGAGTGTATCCCCAGCGGATAAAGTGACGAGTCCAGCTACGCTGCGTATCTTCGTGCCACAATACCAATCCCACGATTCCTGAATACACCAGACGCCATAGAACTCCCTCGAGGAGAACCAGCCAGGTGGGAAGCACGCCAATAGCATGGACAAGGATGGTGGAGAGCACAAAGAGAACTGTCATGACATCAGTAGCCCGATGTATGTCAAATCGCCAGAAAAGCAACATATCAGTGCCAGTAGTAGGGGCCGAAGGAGAGGGACCGTAGATCTTGTCCATGTGAGGAGTCTCCACGATGGAAAGAAAGGCGAGTTGCAGGAAATGGGCGGCCAGACTGACAAAGAACACAGGATAACTGGCACACAGCAGACTGACTCCATAATACCCCACATAGCCCAGACTGTACATGGGATGTGGGGCCAATTCAAACACTCCATCAAAGGTCAATGCACCGTCCAATTGGAAGAAAAAGTCGCCCCAATACCAGGCGTAGTCCTTGACCACTCGATGGGCATCCGACTTGACCCACACATTGAACACAATCAGCGCCATTCCCATTGCCACCCGTACATAATCCATCCATCCCGTCAATGTCGATTCGTTGTATGCCATCGCAAAGATAAAATAACACAATCCATCATGAAAGAGGATCAGATCAACCAATAGCCGGAATGCAAGCCATGCATTGTATTCCACAGGCATACTATGGAACGAATAATCGCGGTCCATTTTGACACGGATTGCTGGCTTCGCCCATTGTTCCATTAACGGGTGTTTCATGCGGAATAGACGACGCATCAGATCGGTAAACCATTCATCCTCACTTTGCCATCGCAACACAAACCCCAATCCCACATTGTAGGCGAGTCTCCATACCAGAAACCACAGTAAGAAGCAGATTCGGGGCATCCTTCCCGTCCAAAGCAGAGCCATTGCAAGCGTACAAGAAGTAGCCGTAATCATCTCGATTATCCCCACTCGGCCTTGCATCATATACTCAAAGAAGCCGCGGGTGCGGGGCACCGCGAAATCTAGAGTCACGCGCACACACCATCGCCGTACAATGTCCCGAGGGCGTGTGACCCACCGACACGGGCGACGTTGGATGTGAGCCCCCGCTGGTGCCGCTGCGGGGAGAACTCTGTCCCGAACCGACGCCGTCAATTGTCCCCATGAAAGGAAAATTATTTCTCGTAACTGTTCCTCCCATGTCTTTTCCCTTTGAGTATGCAGCCGTGCAGGATGTGCCCGTCACCCTGACCATTGATCCTCGTCGCTTCGCCCGCACCACCCCTAAACGCTCCCTTCGCTCGCCTGATGAAATTGTACGCTTCCCAATTCTGACTGTTAGTTTAGTTACGATGACAAGCTGGAGAGGAGGACCCTAAAACAATATCAGACTGGCCTCAAGTCGCCCGAACCTTCCAAGTTGTCCAACGCTTCCAAGGTGTCCGAATCCCCCAAGACAACTGCTGTCAAGAATCGCAATCCCTCCAAGGCTGATATTTCGCGTATCACTGAAAGTATCCGCAACGTCTCTCTCAACCAACTACCCGATGCCAGTCTGTCTGACACGGAAAAGGGCAAGGAATTGAGTCTCCTCTATCTGCCTGACGACACGGCCGAACGCCGGGCGGCTTTTTCGAGGCTTTATCTGGCAACACGGGAGATTCAGCCCACCGATATGGATGTGCTTCGGGCCTTTTTCCTCTTTGAGGGTGAAGTGGAGGGTGCCGTCAAATATCTGACCGCATTCATTTCCCTAAACGAATTTGGCTTTCCTGAAGACCAAATTAGCACTGCGCTCCTGCTCTACAAAAATAACATGGAAGAGGCATTAGAGCATTTGATGAAGAATTCCTAACCATTGGTTAATGCGTTGGATTAGTGCATTAGATGGGTCATTATCCATGCGTTGGATTAATGCATGGAATTTAGTCGCCGTTGCTGCGTCGGGTTATTTATCTGGAGTTGATAATCAATACATGTACAGACTTTCGGGTTCCCAGTAGCATTATTTATACACTTGGTTGCTTCTCCCAGCATCGCACTAGAGAATCACCAACATTCAATAAGATATCTTTATTGTCTATAGAACAGTATTGGGGGGATGTACTTCAATATTTTCGGTGGGAACTGAGCCAATTTTACCGTCAACGGTACGCACCAACGACATGAGGTCATGCACCTCCATCACCTCAATCAGCTGGCCCTCCAACACCGGCACTTCGTCGGGATCCTTGGCGTCAAATGACTTGCACACCTTGGCCTTTTGTGCCACCTGGATATAGTTTGATGGCACAAATCCTGTCATATTGGTTTTTGGGTTCCGTGCCTGCCACCAATTCCCCCGACAGTCCAGAATAATCAGCTCGTCGCCCCGTGAAAAGGGCAGCTCGCTACCGCTGGCCGTCCGATACGAGTAGAGCGCCTTGGCGGGGAACGGCACTGGTGCCGGCCAATCCTCAAAAATGGATACTTCGCGGTGTTTAATGCGTTTTCGCCCATGTTTTGACGTCTTGACTGTCGACGGCTTAATGTCGCCCAGGTTTGCTTCTGCAACGAACGGATGCATCCGGTGCGCTAAATCCGAATGGGCGTCCGGCACTAACAGCGCCGCCATCCCCAGTAGATACACAGCCAGACCGCTGACGGCCAAAATCAGCACCTTTGGTGCCTCCTCCACCGTGCCAAATAACACTCCGTCCACCGCTGCTGTTGCAAGTCCAATGAGCAGTAGAATAACAATATTAAATATCCGTAGACAGTACACTGTTCCCGAAAAGGTCACAAAGATAAGCAGTCCAAATGCCACGGCACCGAACAACGCTACCGTAATCGGCAGCCACCGGTGTTGTTCGTCCACATACACTATCCCAACGCCCAACAGACCCATTAGCAGCAGCGTCACCAGCACCAAGGCCAGAAAGATTATGCGGCCTGGAGGGTTTGAAACGACCCGCATCGTGTGTACACTGAATGGCTGACGGGGAGCCGCTCCCTTTGGTTCGTACAATGTTCACACCTCTGGCCAGCCAATCATCACGCGCAGAAAATGCATGCAACTAACCAATCATTGCGAGCTACCGAGTCAAAATGTGATTAATTGGCCGAGAGTGATCTAAATATTCCTAAGTGTTATGGTTATGAGATAGTGTTATGGTTATAGGATAGTGTTATGGTTATGGTTATGGTTATGGTTATGG
>MTSL01000134.1:107829-120280 GCA_002794465.1 Paramicrosporidium saccamoebae | reverse complement strand
ATTAGCAGTGAACAAGCCCCCCTTCCCGTCTGTGGTATTATCCCCACTACGCGACATATGTGCCATATGCTTTAATAAAAATATACTCTTGCTAACCAACGGACTATTTGCTCAAATGGGATATCGTTGCCTTGTTAAGACATAGATAGATATGCGTACGGGTGGATATGGGCACATCTCAATTTGGCGTCTGTGCCAATTGTCCAGACAAAATCAGTCAGCCCCTCATGACCGCAGTTAACCCCTCATAACCACCCTTTCACAGTCAGTCTACAACTTACATCTGAAATAGGCCAAGGAAGAAAATTTGATTCTTAACTTTATTTGCATCGATCCTTAAGTAGAGCTATTTTTGACGATTGCGATTCTGGAATTGAGCTTTTCAGAAGAAAGTTAATGATCATGGAAAGATCAGCTCCCTTGATTAGTTGCCTAGTGAGGGCTCTGTCGGCCAAGCTACTAAATACAGAAACGAGGAACGCTCTATTCTCCACATTGGACCAAAACGTTGACTGCGAGTGAGCAAACTCGCAGAATTGCTCCAAGACATCTTTTGGTGGGATGCCGGAATGAATAAATGTCGATGCAACCCACTCTTCAGATTGCGAGTTTTTTATCGCAAGTACAAGAACCGAGTCCAGCACAAAGTCTACAAAGATATTAAACATGCAACGGCGTTTCATACTTAATGGAAAAGCAAAAGGAGACGGGTAAAGCTTCTTTGCCAGTTCAGCAATCTTTTGAGACAGAGAGTCAAAGTGCTTCCCGGTCTGAGCCAGAATGCTTGACCAAAACTGATGTACAAGGAGCGGATCCTGGTATGACGATGAATGGATAATTCGCAAAGAGCACTCGTATAGTTTGAGGGGACGAGTGAAACGATTAAACAGCTGGGAAATGTCGAAAAGAACACAATTCAGTTCGGTAACTTCGGCAACCTGCCCAAAATGCGACAGAACGTGTTCAAGAACTTCGTTTTGGAGTTTTGCAACGTCCAGCCTTTCCTCCAAGTCTTGAATATATTCTGCAGCCTCCAGAGTCATTCCAGCCTCACTCCTAGCATTTCCCAATGCCAAGGAAAGTCGTTCAATTCTTTCTGGCAGATTCAATTTGAATTCGGGAGACGAAGCCAGCTGATCAAGGATCTTTGCCGCATCAATAAACCGACCATGTCGGGCTAAATACTTCCATAGCAAATCTCTGCAAGCCTCAGAATGATCCAAAAATCTCGATTCCAGATACGCGAGCAAGTATGGAGTCTCCATATCAAGAAGAAGCGAACCCAAATGCTCTGAAACCATCCAATCATACAGCTTTAGATGGAAAAGCTCGTCCCTTGATTTAACCGCACGACCAAGGGTCTCCTTTTGTAACCTTTCAACATCTAAACCATAAAGACAATAAAGACAAAAGTACCAATTTGCCCCACGAGCGCAGAAATGCTTCGTGCTTCGATTCCGTGCACGGCTTTGAGCGCTTCGAAAATAAAGGAATAGATCCCTTCCCGAGAGTTGATAATTTCTTGCTGCTGTGTATTGAGCTGAATGTTGGGCGCGCGGAAAGCGGCCAATGCAATATTGTCGGTATCACGGGATTGGGCGGAACACAGGCCAAGCTCGATCAGGCCAGGGAAAAAAGCTAAGCTCTGGTACTTTTGAGAAATCTCGGACAATGTCGCAAGCGACATTGAGGAGCATCCACGGAGGAAAAGTTTTAAGGATTCCTGAAGCTGTAAATTGCGTTCCGCCGAGTCTCGCGTTTGGAGTGCGCGCTCCAGACACTCAGTGCCCTGGAATATGACAATTTCGCCCTCCCCAAAGAATGTGGGACACCTTTGCAGTAGAATTTGACACAATGAATCCACAGACGCACGCATTTTAAGCTGCTTTTGCACCAAGGCCGTGGCAATGTCTGAAACGAGATCGCGTCCTCTGGGTGTTGCGATTAATTCTTCAAATTCAATTTTTTGAATATCGTGGCTTGATCTCAAGGCAGGCTCCAGGATATGATAGTCGCGACAGATGGACAGGAAGGACAAGAGCTCCAGAGTAGCCTTGACTAGCCAAACTAGCGTTCTAATGGACTGATTCTCAGCGTTGTAGGCTTCGTCGAGTTTCATCTGGATTTCTCGTGAAACAATGTGCTTGGCGGGTGCGTTAGAAGTCAACAGAGTGCGGGACGCAAGGCCGGGATTTCGTTCAAGAAATTCGCAATACGAATGAAGGGCCATCAGGATATCAGTTTGTGGCTCTGAGAAGGATTGAACAGGCTGATTCCAGAAAGACCCAACAAGACGTGCAAAATACAAGTAAAGACCACGATGAAGATTTGAGAATTCGTACTCAATTCTACTACCATAGGTAGGAAAGTTCAGAACACTCCCCGTGCCGATATAGTCCACGCCGGATATGGCCGTTTGGGCAACACGCGGTTCACCTCCGTGCCGGATCATGGCATTGACTGACCAGAGAGCAAGATTGGCAGACGTCTTTGAGTCCATACTTGGACGGTAGGAGGAAGAGCCAAAAGACTTCCAAGAACTTTGCACCGAGCACGCCAAAACTATTGACAAGAAGCAGCCTTGGTCGGCAGAATAGGACTCGAAGAAATGGCGGAGATGTTCACTCTCCATATTACCATTAGAGTCGACTAAAAGTTTTTGCAACTCTTCAACGGGACTAGATTTTGAAACAGAATAGACACCAGAATTGGAGAGAAGCAAAAAGCGACGAAATTGAGTGACAAGAGGGGACGTGGCTTCGTGGAAGGAAGCCGATACCTTTGGAACCGTGCTGCATTCGGGTTGGGAGAGCTCAGCAATGTCCCAGATTTTGCCCTCAATCTTGACTTCAGAGACACATTCCAATGAGCCTCCTCTACCCGAAGTCATGGCAACGGACTGGTTCAGAATCGTGGCAAGCACAATGTCTTCTTGGTTACTAATTGCACTGGCTGCCAGCATGACTCCATTTCGATACAAGGCGGTGTGAATATTGGGATTCCATGCATTAAACATCCGTCGAGCATCTCGCTGTCTTCCCTCCTCGGCTGGAAGCCGCACATGGATCATTTCAAACGTTACAGGGAGGCTTGATGAGGCAATGATCTGATTCCTCGAATAAGCCCTCTCGTCTCTTTTCAAAGTTGTAAAATACAACTTGATTCCACACGTAGTGATGGCCACTAGATGAACAAATGCGGAATCCTCTAGCCCCACTGCAGAAATTGCCGCCACCTTGAATGACTTTTTGTTTAGCACGCCAGTGGGACAGAGACTTGAGGCCCTTTCAAATATATCCGATGCATGTCCAATCTTGTCAAAAGCATTGTCAAATTTCCCCAAATGGAACGCTTGAATAGAGGAATCCTCTCCAAGAGCATACAGCAAATCCCTGCCAGCATCAAAGGCCAGTGACACAATAGCCGAACCAGACTGCGCCATGCGAAGAAAAGTAGGAGTCAAGTAAGCCAATGCTGAAGAGGTTTTGTTGACTTTTCGGCATTTCCGAGTGAACCAGCCCTCGTCAGACTGGTAAGTAAATTCGTATATATTCCCATCCTGTCCTCCAGCAAATATTCGTCCAGTTCTCGTTCCAACGACCGAGAGCATGTTTATTTCGTCGCTTGGAAAGTGCAGTCCGGTGCGATGGATAACCAGGTCGCCTTCAGTCTCAGCTCCCGAAGAATTGAAGGAGACTCCAAGAATGACAATTTCTGCGGCAGTAACTACTACAAGCAGGTGCTTGATGGATGAAATGAAAATGTCAGCTCTGGGCTTTACCAACGCCACATCAATGATTACTTGATCCAGTTCGTCGAAACAGGTATAATCGCGCCCAGTGGCATAATCCCACAGGAACAGCCTATTGTCCACAGTCATCCATACGCGGCCAATTTGAGCAAATAGTCCCATAAAGCAACGACACTCTTGTCCTTCGAATTGGGCCATAAGGATATCAGGTATCACATGGACCTGGCGAACTTGAAGATGCATTTCTCCCGCGCTACCTGGCGGGAGGTAGTCTCGAGAGTACGAGGATTGTAAAAGATCCCATGGGTCAGGTATCTGTTGTTCGTCTCTTGTAAGGCATGCAGTAACTGTGCGCGCGCTTTGTCTCAATTGGGCGGCACGGTTTTCCGAGTCATGACCTCCTGACAGTCCACCGCCCAACATTCGAAAACGGTGCCAATTAACAAGGGTTCATATTTTTGTAATATTCAGAAAGACATCCGCACTTTACTATGACAAGAAGTAACGAGTTTATTGAGACAATAGCCAATACACATGCATAATACACTGACGTGCAGGTAGTACTCGCGAACAGTTGATTTTGTTAAAAATGGGTAGTGGCCTCAGAGACTTGTATCTCCAGTGGTATCCTACTAGGCAATACGAATACACCAAAGGCATAGACATATGCCGAGGACACAGTCATACCGCACGTTCGTACTCATCCTTGGCCACTAAAACCTTGTGAAGGTCAGTTACAAATCGAAAAAGTACCAGGGTCTCCAGTGCTTTATACCCTAGCCAGAGTCGGGGAATTGTGGGACGGCCTCATTGTTCATCTCTAGTGGATTCTAGCATGAATTTGTCCTTTCCCGATGAGCTTCTCGGCTCCAGCATGCTGGTCCCAATTTCGGGCAAAACGGAGAAGCCTCACCTATCTGATTCATCGACTAAAAGAGCGGCTCTAGTCGGACAGCCTTCTCGCTCTACTGTCCCTGGGAAGAGGACTGCCTCCCCGCTACTAGATAGAACTTCCATGTCTCCCTCCATCAGGTCGGCACCAGCGTCACGGGGCTCGTTATCCTCGCCTAATCCTCGTTTCCGTGCTATCCAACTTGAGCTAGAAAAGGAGCGCGAACTGTATACTATGCATACTTCGGCTGCGGCTAAAAGCTTTGAACGAATTAGCGTGCTGATGGGTGAGCTTACTGTTCTTCTTGAGAGCGACTCTATGGAATGTCTATCGCGAGAATTTGGGTCCACTGCCCAATCCATGTCTCTTGATCCTCTTACAAGACTTAATGAACCAAACTCTTCCATATCGACAAAGTCCCTTGATGCCCTTCCAAGGTTTAATGAATTGAATTCTCCCATGCCGAAAAAATCTCTTGATGCTCTCCCAAGGCTCACTGAATTAAACTCTCCCATGCTGTCAGAGACCAAACCGAAGAATTTGAGTGGAGATAAAGGACTGATCCGAGATGTGTCAGTGGCGATTAAAACAAAGTTTTTCGTTCGAAAGCCCAGATGCCTGATGTTTGCTGGTGCTGGACATGACGATTTAATGATTACGTCCTCCCTAGATGGTTCTGTTCAGTACAATTCTGTCCGAAAACAGATGACAACTCGCACAGTATTTCTACCGTCCTATTTGAAAAGACCATGCTTTCCTGAAAATATGTGCTCTGCGCCATTATTAGATGGATTTGTATTTTCCACTGTAGATGCTAGCACATCAAATGGTAGCAGTGTAGAGACAGACTCCTCAGGTCAAGCGTCATCTTTGCTATTTTTGCCATACCGGCACGATTCAGAGCCAGTGCCAATAGTGCTCACTTCAGCCAACTCACCTCATCAGAAGAGTATAAGTACACTCAGCTCTCTATATGAGCCGATGCGGTCGAACCGGGCAAAGTTGCTGTCGGGAGGGCTAGACAAGACTATCACTCTATGGGAATTGGATTACCAGGCTCATGTGACCAGTACAAAGGAAGTCCATCGCTATCATACATCTGCTGTCCAGGCAATAACGCAAGTAGCCGCGTCTCCCGAAATTCTATGGAGCGGCGGAGCCGATTGTCGGCTGTTGGGATGGTCGTTGAAAGAGTCTCGTCCAACATTCAGCCATCGATACGAGTTTCGCATTTCACAGCTGCTCACCAATGCTCACCATCCAAATAGCATTATAGTCACTTTTTGCAGCCGATCGCAGCAGCTACGTCTCTTGGACCACCGGGGCCCTCTTGGGCAAGGATTTAAAGCGTTTGGACATGCTGAACAATCTCCCACACGGTACATGCGTCCGGGTTGGTCCCCTGACGGCAATCTTGTTGCCTTTGGAACCTCTGCACCAGATTCCCGCATCTCTGCGGTCAATATATGGGATCTGAGGTACATGAACGAGGCAGCCGCTCCAGTACGGTCGATAGAATTTAGCGGCGAGAAGCGCTTTCTTGGCTGTGAATTTTGGCCGTCCGGAAATGTTATAGTTGCTATTGGAACGGACAATTCTGCCAATTTTGTAGATTTTACTACATCCTGTTAGATAATATCCGCCTATGACTGGTAATCCTGATAGCGATCCCATAATCCGGCGTGTTTGAGGATGGTAGCGTGTAAAGGCGTCCGATACCTTAATAAAAGTGTGATGTAGAGGATTGATTAGGTGTGTATGTGAGAACAGTGAAATCTGTATCCTTGCGAGTTTGAGATTAGCATCAAGCAGTGAAAAGTGAATAGCGAATGGTGAGGAGTGAACAGTGGATAAGTTACTTTCTCACCTTGTCTCTTCTCGCCTGAATTAGGCTGTTGGATTAATAGTGAACGGGTTCCCGCCTGACAAGGTCCGTGGTATTATCCCTACTATGCGACAAAAGTACTCTTGCTATTAGATGCCGCTTTCGATCTATTTACATTACCATCTGGCGTAACGTTTGTAAAGCAGGCTACCGTCTTCTCGAGCCATGATGGCCAGTTCAACTTGACCGACAAAGATGCCGCAGGCAACAACTCCTGTGATGGCTTGGATCTGCTTACTTAGATCATCAATATTATCCCATAGCGGGTGGGCAGGCGGAAGATGCCAATCCACGATTAGGTTGCCCAGGTCAGTAGTGACAGGTCCCACTTTGCCTTTATTGCTTTCGCGAATCTCACATGTTCCGCCTAGATCAGAAAGTTGCGACATGATATAATGAACAGCGGGCGAGATTACTTCGACGGGTATTGCGACCTCGCGGTTTCCAAGTTTCTCGCCAACCTTTTCGTATGTTCCAATATATATGGTGTGTTTGGAGCATTGGGCCACCAGCTTTTCAAGCGTGTGTGCTCCTCCGCCGCCTTTGAGCATTCCACCTTGGCATAATTCGATTTCATCGAACCCATCCACGAGACAGTCAACTGTCGGATACTGCTGTGGCTCTACCAAAGGATACCTGCAAGAGCTGGACAAGACGAGCTGTTTGCTTTGGTGTGAGGTTGGGATAATTACCACATTTTTTTGATTAGTCGTCTGCAAATACTTGTGAAAAATGGGCCAAAACTCGGCGACTGTGCTACCAGTGCCTAATCCAAACACAAAGGGCCTCTCTTCTGTAAATCCTTGGTCAAAGAAACCCTTTAGTTCGTCCAATGCGGCATGAGCCACTGCTTTCTTCATTTCGACCAATCAAAATGTGAAAATTATATTGAAAAGTCCTATCCCATAGAATCCGTGGCCACTGCCGCGGCCGCTCGAGTATAAAACCAGGGCTGCAGCCCAGGGACAGTATCGACTGTACTCTACAGGATCATGTGTACAGTAGATATTCCTCTTTGACATCATAATCAAAGAGCATGAAACCAACCAGGATGAGGATGGATAGCGCGGTGTCCTGAGAGCGAAGCTGCAGATGTCCTCGACCTTGGTCGAGGTGTCTGCTTGATGACCGTGCCTTGGATTATTCCATCCAACGGCAGGGACGCTGTGCAGTCTGACTGGTGCCCCCCCATATATAACAAAATCAAATGAATGTAGTATAAAAGTGTAGCAGGAATACTGCTCGTTTCTGGTCTATTTGCCGGTACTCCTTGTTCAGGGTCGTCGGTCGTGGTGGAGGCTTCACAAGGACCTTTCCGAAAACTGCGGCTAAACAGGTAAGCCATAGCCTAGCGCAATACATAAATCCTCTGCCCTTAAGCTCGTGTTAGCGGGAAGTATAATATCACGTATGAACACCCTTAGGTATTCAAAGACTTGCAAGTGTATCGGCGGTAATTCGTCAACCAACTACGAGTAAATGCGCCTGTTTGAGAAAATATAACCTCTAGAGCTGCACCGGCACTGTTGTAACTTTCCATACATCGCGCGAAAAAGCCAAACGGAATGACCGGCTGCCTAAGGGTGTCCAAAAATCTCAACAAAGTCTCAGCCACAGAATACAAGCCGATATCTGTGCACAACTCACCAGACAACGGCTCGTCGGCATCTATAGCGTCTTGTATAGCGCGAAGCATCTCGGCTTGTCCTGACTCGAGGAACAGGTTTGGCACGGTTTTTCCATGTTGCACCAGAAATTCTACAAGTCTCGTGACAGGCTTTGGAATCCCGCGGAAGAAAAACTCTTCGCCCTGTACATTTGCAAGTCTCACAATGTAGTCGTTGTTGAATAACTCATCCAAAGATAGACAGAAGGGCGTTTTACGGAACTGTCCTTCGATACTTATAAAGTGGTCACGTCCGCTGTCGACGTGGAGGATGAGAACGTCTTCGGGAGCGGCCTGACCTGCGTTCATCTGACTGGCTGCATCTTTGTCAATGGACAGATAAACTTGAATCTCAGCCGAAGAGCCTAAAAGCGCGTTAGGCGAATTGGTCAACAGCCTATACCGGGTAAAACAATCCCTCGATGAGGCTGAATGTGAATCCAGGGAGCCGATATGCCATTTTGCTGGGGACGTGGGACAAAGCTGAACCTTGCCACTACATGGCCAGTATTGAGAATTTCAAAAGAACGTCGGGTTGCTCGTTGAAAGACTACACTGCCAAAGTCGAGAACGTTTGCAGATACAACAGTTATTGGCATTGCTTCATTTTCAAAGACGTCCACCTTACGAAGCGTTTCTGAGAGAGCCGACTCAAAGCCATTCGTGTTGATAACCCGACATTGGGCACGGAGGACACACCCCACTGGCTTGTGGTCGCTACTCTTGAGACTCATTGCCGAGTAATACTTGACAGGAGTTAATTGATCGCTTCTCCTAAATAAAATTCTGTCCGTATATGCAGGCGCCCGCCCCTCTGGTTTAGAGTCAAAGCAGTCAGACCCGGTGTCGTACTTGTAGCTTGGCGCAAAGCTAATCAGGCCTTCTGTAAAGTTTTGAAATGCACGTCCAGCCTCAATCTCTTTACCCAGCTGATCCGCCTTTAGCATTTCATCGTAATTTCCCGAGAGGGCCAGATCTCTAGTCTCAAGAGCAGGACAGGAAATTCGGTAATTCAGGTCACCAGCCCAAATTAGTATTCCGCAATCCCAGATGGTGGCAGGTGTGAACCTTTCGCTCCACGTGTGTAGCAGCTCTTCACTTGTGGATTCGTAGATGCCGCGGGCAGATGACGGAAACAAAAGGCGCCGTGAAATGTCAGCATAGTCTTGGTTGCGACGCAAGACATTTTCAAGATGAGGAGCCAAATGTGATCCCACAAAGCATACGTACTCGTGCTTAATCTTGACACGCAGCCCGGCGGCCCCTTTATTGCCCATCATACCCATCATGCCGCACGCTGCGGTGGCAGAGCTGATGTTGGTGATGGATGGCAAAAGTTCATCCTTTGCAAACATGGCTGCATAGATACCCACCAACGAGCGAGATGTTACCAGGGAATACTTGAAATCTGGATATGCAACTTGCAAGTTTTGCAACAAGAGGGCATTCCAAGTGGCTTCCTTGCTGCTAACTGAGACAACAAATGCCTCGGCCCTCCGATCCATCTCCTGCAGGGTGATGAACACAAAGTCCGGCGAGTCGGGACCAGGTTGTAACCACGGAAGCAAACTACCACCCACTTCCTGTCCATTGATATTCCAAGTGCCCACCAGAAACGTGTACTCCTGCCAGCGGATAAATTCAGATTCTTTTTCCTTCAAATCCCTCTTTATGAATTCCCAGCGAAGCGAACCTGGATTCACAGTGCCGTCTGGCTCAGCAGACGGATTTCTTACAAGTGGGTTATCTAATTCATCTAAAGACATCAATGTTGTCCTTGAGGGTACCCAAAGACACGGGTATTCCTTGTTCGATGCAATTAGTGACCCAATACGGCAAATCTGGTTGAGAGCCACTACTGTCGCTGCCCGTGACATTAAATTCTATCAACTCATGAGTACTACATGATAATCTCATACTGCCGCCATTCATCTGCCCAACCAATAGTAGCTTGGATGGGTTATGTTATAAAACAGTGACACAGTGGCATAGTGACCAAGTGACCAAGTGATGAAGCAGAAATGTAGATTTATTGCATAGTATGGATGCATGGCATTACAAGACGATATTCAATGTGTTGAGGGTGGTCACTTGTAAAATAGAGGCTTTTTTGATTAACATGGTCTTTTACTCGAATTTCAACACTGCTCACTCAGACCTTAGCACTAGACTCTCACTTTGTTCACCCGTAATAATCGATTCACCCCATAGTACTTATATAAAGTCATTCCATATAAAGTCTACAAGATCTGCAACCTTCCCCAATGCGGATCTTTGTGACTGGACCATGTTATTAAAGCCATATAATTGGACACTGTGTATGAGTCATGGTTCCGAACCTTACAAAAAGTGAACAGGGGTCAAAGAAGCAAAGACAGCATCTGGCAAATGTCATCAAACCTAAGCGTAGAAGAAAGGCTAAGTATAATCAAGAACAACCTGCAAGAGGTTCTTGGAGAAGAGCAACTCAAGAGCATCCTAAAGGAACGCGACCCCAAGATTTACTGGGGAACTGCCACCACTGGCAAACCTCATATCGCCTATTTCGTGGCCATGACCAAGCTGGCTGATTTCTTGTCTGCAGGCTGCCACGTTACCATTCTTTTTGCTGACATCCATGCGTACTTGGACAACATGAAGGCTCCCTGGGAACTTCTTAATCGGCGTGCCGATTACTACGAAGTAGTTATCAAGGGTATGCTAGAGTCTATTGGTGTCCCTCTGGACAAGCTGCGCTTCATCAAAGGGTCTGATTACCAGCTTAACCGTGATTTTACCTTGGAGATTTTCCGTATGGCCTCAGTCGTCACTGAGCACGATGCCAAAAAGGCTGGGTGCGAAGTAGTCAAACAAGTAGACAGTCCCCTCCTTTCCGGTCTCATCTATCCATGCATGCAAGCTTTGGATGAAGAGTTCCTCGAGTGCGATGCCCAGTTTGGTGGAGTCGACCAACGCAAGATTTTTACCTTTGCTGAAAAATACATGCCTGCTCTTGGCTTCAAAAAACGTATCCATCTGATGAATCCCATGGTTCCTGGCTTGACTGGTGGAAAGATGAGTTCTTCTGAAGCAGACTCTAAAATCGATCTCTTGGACGAACCCCGCGCAGTAGAAAACAAGATTCGTAAGGCATTCTGCGAGGAGGGAAACATTGAGCAAAATGGTGTCTTGCCTTTTGTAAAGTTTGTACTCTTCCCCGTGTTCAAGCTGAAAGGAATTGTCTCGTTTGATATCAAGCGACCCGACAAGTTTGGTGGAAATGTTTCTTTCGAAACCTACCAGGCATTGGAGGCTGCATTTGCAGCAAAAGAAATCTTCCCGTTAGATTTGAAGAATGCAGTGGCCAGCTACATTAATATCCTCCTGGAGCCTATTAGAAAGAAATTTGAGACGAGCACGGAGCTCCAGGCGCTTCTCCGCGAAGCCTACCCTGCCGAAGCCGCCGCCTCGATTGCTGCCAAGATGGCCTCTACCAAAATTGAAGATAGCGTTCCAGTGAAAAATGATTTTTCGCGATTTGATGTACGTGTTGGACAGGTCGTAGAGGTTTCCCGACATCCTGATGCTGACAAGTTGTTCGTTGAAAAGATTGATCTAGGCGAATCCACTGGTCCTCGTACTATCCTCAGCGGCCTTGTTCCGTATATGACTGCCGAAGACTTGCTTGGGAAGAAGGTTCTAATCTTGGCCAACCTGAAGCCCGCAGCAATGCGTGGAATTGTATCACAAGGAATGGTCTTGTGTGCCGATGCCACCAAGGAGGATGGAACAATCACTATTGAATTGCTTGAGCCGGCCGAAGGATCCAACGTGGGCGATCGAGTGACTGTTGTGGCACTAGAGGGCAAGCCCGACGAGCAACTAGATTGCAAAAAGAAGGATGCAGCCGCCTTTGCAGCAATTTTGGCTGAATTGAAGACATCCTCCACTGGCATTGCTGAATATAGAGGGACACCCCTTATGACGGCGCATGGTCCATGCCGTGCCCGCACATTGACCAATGCCATGATCCGCTAATAGCACACAACTAAATACATGGTTATTGTGAGGTTGAAAGTAACCCCCTTGTTGATGAGTGAACACAATTTTATCAAAGTATATGGCTTCTTTATAGGTAGCCATTCTTAATACAAACAAACTGGCCTGGGACCGCTACCTGGGTCGGACACCAATGCCGAGCGGATGCTCTTTAGTAACGAGTGTTCTCAGACAATCATTCCACTACCTCATGCAGATATACCAGATAGAGGATCGTAC
>MTSL01000134.1:15494-107641 GCA_002794465.1 Paramicrosporidium saccamoebae | reverse complement strand
CATACTAGGGAACTATTCCCAAAAGCCATGCTAATCAGTTTTCTACGTCACAGTACAGCCTCATAGCAACCTTATGTTCACTCTACGAAAACCTCTTAGCAACCTTATGTCCATTTTGCAAAAAGCTCATAACTACCCCCATAATAACCTCATGACTATCGTCATAATGCTTGGATATAAATACAGTTTATACACCATATATCTGCAGATGGAGGCAATTATAGCAGAAAAACGGAAAAAAAGATGACGAAAATGATTAGAATGGCAAAAATCTTGATCATCAGCCAACGATTGGAGCTGACGTTACGAAGATATTTTAGCAATTCCCCTTGTCCTCTTTCAATGTTCAGATGCATGTCTTCTACATTCATATCGATTCGTTGGACAACTTCTCCCTGCTCGGCAATCATGGTGGCGAGTTGTCGGTAAATGGTGCCGAGTTCGTTGATTGTCGATTCAATGCCTTGGAGCGCTGCGCCCCTACTTTCCAGATAACTAGTATCCGGCGCCGAGGTCATCAGTGACAGTTGCTGGAGCGACTGTGTGGGCATTTCTATGGCGATGTGAGAGTCTCCAGACCCTTTCCCAGGCGAGGGCGAATCTCTAACATTCCGCTGTCTTGAAACTGACGGAACTACAAACAATCAGATTAACCTGCCTACTGTACCTGGCATTATGTTCGTGGCGCTAAACTGGTCACGTCGGTCTCTTTGTGCTTTTATATTCTGTGAACGCATTTCAAGAACATTTGTAAACGTCGAAGACGCCTCTGCAAGACGACTCTGCAGCGACACGACAACCTGTGAACTGTGCTCTTCGGCGCTTCTGTTAGTTCCCACTGTGTATCCTCCAGTTTTCCTCATCCGTTGGAAATTCTGCAAGTCGGCAATTTGTCCATTCAGTTTTGCTATTTCCACTTTGATTATCTGGGTCAGGTCTTGGACCTCTACGGGTCTGTCGTCAAACAGAGTCTTATTTCTCGCCAATTTGGTCAGCTTCTCTAACATGGACAGGACACGCTGGATTCCAACGTTAATTTCCGTGGCCCGGCGGGTGAACTCTGTGTGGACATGGCTTGGACTCTTTGGGATGCTAGGCGAGCGGACGCCAAGCAGAGGGTCACTCAAGTTTCCAACTCCTGCCACAGAGCGGTTCAGAAGGGAGTCTATGGTGGCGGCAAATTCACCGGTCCGGTCTCGAACGTTAGACATGGGAACTGCCAAACGGACCGTGGCGGGCGGGTCAAGGGCTAAAGATGATGGTCAGTACCGATTGTGAAAAGGTACCGTAGTCATAAAAGTCATCAGTGTTAATGACTCTAGACACGAAATTATCAGTATACTCCCATTAGTGAGCTTGCGCCCGGGCCATCCCTGAACTTTTATGGCCGAGTTGTGGCATATAAACAGCCGTACCCCACAAGAGGAACAGGTAATGTACAGTACACGTGAGCATTATATATTACAGATTTCATGATGAATATGATAGTGGTGGACGACTCTTTGCAGCTAGAATTTGGAGACTATTCGGCAGGGTTATCAGTGTCGATATTCCGGTCATCCGAGTCGCTGTTTCCCAATGTTCGTGCCGAAGATGACATTGTTCAATTTCGTCACATGAGAGTCCAAACGTTCCAAGGATCCTTGCAGGCCATTTCAACAAACTGGGCTGCTTTTACTACATTCTCGCGAGATGAGTCGGGCAGTTGGGTAGCTAGTCCAGCGAGACCCGTAGAGGCTGAGGAGCGTCGTATCCTGAACCGAATCTCTGCCAGGACCGGGCATACTGCAGCGCTTGTAAGGACCTCTCCGAGCAAACCGTCAGCCAGTAGACCCACGCTAACCGTTGACCTGATCCAGCCCAACACTTTTTTTGACCTTGTTGCAGAAGTTGTTCGTATCCTTCCGACCTACAAACCCAGTCAAGTCACTGCCTTACTCACCGACTACACTGCAAATGTGGAAATTCGAGCTAATCCCAGCCACTTTGATCTTTCGCCAGACTATGAACATCGTCTACTGCTCACAACATTCTGGGACAACTTTTCTGATCGTGCGGCACAATTGCAAGAAGGACAGATTATTAGAGTTTTGAATGTACGCTCAAAAATAATCTCATCTCCCGTCGATGGAGATCTCAGTTCCGCCGGATTAATTGCTGTTCTTCATGGTGATCATTCCAATTCAGAAAAGATATTTGTCCTTGGCGCGACGAGTGCAGAGGCTCGTGTCTTGAATGAAAGGAAAACTGCCTTGTTTGGACACTACAGCTCTCAGGATCCGACAAAGAGTCGAGTTGGTGAGCAAAGCGTCTCGCCCGCTAGATGGGGTGGTGATTCCAATGTTTCACCCATTAGAGAGGATGATGATCCAAATGTTTCACCCACTAGAGGGGATGATGGTCCAAATGTCTCTCCCACCCAAAGAGTTCGTAGTCGGAACGTCTCGCCTGCTAGACAAGTTCACACACCAACCAGACAAGTTTACACCCAAGATGCCTTGCCCGCTAAACAGGCCCGCACCACAACCACCTCACCCACTAAGCAGACGTCATCAGGACCCCTTACCAGTAAGCATGTCCACGCTGTCTCTTATGCTTAGCCGTCCTTCACACAAATATCGCGGTAACTGCAATAAGAACTGTTCTTGACGCACAGGAGGATTTAGCCAAATTCCTAATCAAGGGTCGAATTACAAACTTTAGGCCGGCTCGTGTGGCCGAATTCAGTCGTCAAAGTTGTTCCAAGTGTCGGACAACCGCTCCTGTCGCTGCAGCTCATTCTTGTTCGTCTTGTGGGACCGATTTTGATGGATTCACATTTATGTTTACTCTCAATGTCACGGACGGGGCGGATTCCATTAGTATTATTGTTGCACATCAGGACGCAAATCGATTTCTCAACGGATTACAGCCTTGTAACTTGGCCAACAATCCTGTCGTTCTGGAGTACCTTGAAGACTGCATGAATCGGCTTGTATCTTCACCTCTTCCCACGTCGCTATGTATCAAATCGTACAGAGTCTCCAACAACAGGAGGTATCGCCTTTTCGATACCCTTCTTGCAATCCAATAAACATTATGGCGTGTGACCAAATGTGCCTTCTATATTTGGAAAGGTGAGCCTTGACGTCCCTTCTCCTATGGCGTCGCCGGATGACGACCGCCGACCATCATGGTTTTCCAGCTGTTTATGGAGCGTAACCGGCATGAATGTGATAGCTGGAACTGTTGCAGGCGCCTCTGGCGTGCTCGCTGGCCACCCTTTTGACACTGTCAAAGTCCGACTACAGTCCCAACCCCACTCGTCGCCTCTGTACCGCAACACACTACATTGTTTTGCTTCCATCCTCCAGAAGGAGCGAGTCCCGGGTCTTTTTAAGGGTGTCTCCTCCCCACTAGTCGGTGTAACCGCAATTAACACTCTATTATTTGGTGTCTACGGATTCTTCCTGGAGAGCCAACTACAACCCGGACACACGCCGACACTCGGCCAGATTTTTATTGCGGGTGCGGGATCAGGATTTGTGAACAGCTACATTAGCGGACCTGTGGAATTGGGTAAGATCCAAGTGCAGAACCAGATTGGAAAGGGCGAGTTCCGATCACCGTCAGATTGCATGAAACAGGTTTGGAGGCGGCATGGCCTAGTTGGCTGTTATCGGGGCTTATGGCCCACTATTCTAAGAGAGACGCCTAGCTATGGATCATACTTTGCGTGCTTTGAGGGCATGAGACGCGCATGGACCACTGAAGAGAATCAGGGCCATTTGGACAACCGGGCATTAATGCTTGCCGGAGGTGTTAGTGGCATTGTCGCCTGGATGTCTACATATCCCATCGATGTTATCAAAACAAGAATTCAAGCCCAGCCACTCTTTCCCATCCCCGGAAGTAAACCAACCAACACTTCCATAGTAACATGGTTTCGATTGATTGTAAAAAATGAAGGCATTCCTGGCCTCTTCCGAGGCACCACGGCTACTGTGATGCGCGCATTTCCAACAAATGCAGTAATATTTACCGTTTATGCACTGACGATGAGATGGCTCGATGGGATGCGTCCCCCCGATAGATTGTAATAAAGTGTTTGGGTTGTGAGGTTCTGAACATGGAGTATTGTAATCTTACGTCATGGGACGAGAGGCGGGGTGTTATTGCGTAATTTGTCAGGCGTCAAGGGAACTTTTTATTCTCAATTAAACCATACTTTAGCTTTTCTGGCTCAAATCTTGACATGTGGCGACTAATCTAATACTTGACAAATCCCCTAAATCACAGTAATACCCGTCCCTTACACCCTCCCCAACACTCTTAGTCATTATTCTGTTTTTGGAAGTATCGATATCCCAGCCTTGATTGGTAACCCCAGAAATACGGCTGCGCCAATTGCAACCGAGAACATGGCCGCCTCTCTGCTATACAGAGCACATCAAGTGCCCAAGGAGAAGGGACTAACGTCGATTCCATCGTGGATCAGACTGCGCTGGTACCGCTTTAAACTCAATAGTGGAATAATTATGCTCGAAAGCTGGGAGCGCTACATCCTGTGTACAAAACTTTGTAGATTGTAATTTTAGATGGAATCTTGTTAGTAGTCGGCGTAATGATCACAAGACTGTTTGCCACCGAGCTTTATACGTGGATAGCTAATTAATTTTTTCTATTATAGAATCGACGGAATTTGGCGTCAATAGTGTCCAGATAGAATGTTCCGGACCTCAAAACTTCTGTGGAACTCTGGGGACTCCAACCTTTGCGGCAATAATTCGCCTCTCGCTCATTCAGGATGGCTTCAAACTCGGCAGCACTTACTTCTTGTCTCTTTGACAAGATTGTTTTAATCTCATCAACAGGTGGCGTGACGTTAGTCATCGGAGCCACAACTTTTAGCGAAAACATGGTTGCAGCCAGCCCAGAGCCATAAGAGAACATTCCAATTCGCCGTCCCACACAGTCAGTATCTTTTAGTTGGCATATTAGCGAAAATAGACCCGAGAATAGACATGCACAATAGCTATTGCCAAGCTGGCCAGGCAATAGTTTGGTGATGGCAGTTTTGGTCGCAAAGGACTCTTTGCTTAATGTAGATAAAAGCGTGTCCAGCTCGCGGTTGTTGTATGTCGTTTCAATGACCGCATCTCTAAATGGCTCCAGCTGGGAATGAGGATTGGGGCATCTCAGGAAATCGTTGAAAAGTAGGCGACCTACAGACTTTTGCACCAGTTTGGCATAGGGAGCGTGGAAGACAAAATGGTCAAACAACTCTAACCCGTTGACTTCTGCGCCCGTCTTTTTTTCAATCTTGTCCAAGTGGGCATTATAGCAGGCATCCAACGCACCCAAGTAGCAAAAGATGGATGTCTGACCATCGACCGTAGGATATTCGCTGGAGGGATCGGGTTTGTAAAAATCAAAAGCATGCTGCATAAAGTGGGCAGCAGTTCCACGTTCCATTACTAGGGGCGCATTTGGTCCTATTAAAATTGCCATCGCCGCTGCCCCGCCCGTTGGACGGGCAGGCCCCTTTGCGTACACGGCAATGTCGCCCACAACAACCAGCGCCAAGCGTCCATCCCAGTCTTCACTCTCCATCCACGCCACACTGTTTAGCAAGGCCGCAGTTCCGCCATAACATGCAGTTACATTATCAACACCACAGATATCCGGGTTCAAAGGAAATAGCTGCATCAAATAAGATTTGACCGACTTGCTCTTGTCCTGGATAGTCTCAGTTCCAACTTCAATTCGACCGATGCGATCCTCAGAAATTTCATGTCGCTCCATCAGTAGAGACACGGCTAAACATATAGGTTGTCATTCAGAGAGATACCAGTCATGCACATAGAGTTTACGTCTTCATTGTCACGGACAATTGCCATGGCTTCTTGGCCAAGTCCGACAGTGTATTTCCCCGTTGGCACTCCATCAAATACCTCTATTATATTACAAACCTCCACCATGACCAACTGTACCCAAAGCTGCCTGCGAGACATAAGTGTTGGGGAGGTAAATTTCCGCGGCCAGAATGCCGATATTGGGGACCGGGCTTTTTGTCATACTCCGCTCCGCCTGGGCCTGGTTGTCTCTAAGGCCAAAGCAAGACCAGAAGCCCATATCAAGACACTAGTGATCCAAAATACATTTATATTTCACGTTCGTCGTAATCAGTCCTAAAATGGTTATTGGCCGGGATAGAGACGCTTTTCCCGGTCGAGACCATGAGCCCCTTCCGGGAAGAATTCGACCGCTCATACAAGGATTTGAAAAATGACTTTCTTGAGGAGATGAAGAAACTTGGCATTGGAGAGCCTGCCTCAGGATGGATAGACAAAATGTGCGACTATAATGTGCTGGGAGGTATCTAGACATACCTAGGACGCTCACGCATTTCTATAGGAAAGATGAATAGAGGGCTTAGCGTGGCAGAAACTGGGGCCGTTATGCGTGAGGGAAAGCTTTCGCCTGCGGAGCAGCAAGCATACGTGGCCCTTGGGTGGTGTATCGAGTGGGTAGTCGACTTGTTGTTTTGTCATTTTGTAGCTTCAGGCATCTTTCTTGGTGGCTGATGACATCATGGATTCATCTCTCACCCGACGCGGCCAAGAATGTTGGTATCGCACTGAACAGGTTGGAATGGTGGCCATCAACGACTGTTTCGTCCTCCATTCAATGATATTCAGGACCCTCAGGCGCTTCTTTGGGAAGAATCCGGCATACGTCCCTCTGTTCGAATTGTTCATTGATACGAAAATGCGCACAGAGCTAGGACAGCTTTTGGACCTGCTAACGGCTCCTGTGGACGGACCACGCGATTTGAACCGTTTTAGTATGGATCTTTATCGTCGGATTGTCCGATTCAAGACGGCTTATTACTCGTTCTACCTGCCTGTCATCGCCGCACTTCTCGTTGGTGGATATTTTGAAGAAGCCGTTTTACCCGAATTAGAATCGGTTCTAATTGATCTGGGAGAATTGTTTCAAATTCAAGATGACTATCTCGATTGTTTTGGCGACCCCAAGGTGATTGGTAAAATTGGAACTGATATTGTTGAAGGAAAATGCACCTGGCTTATCGTTACGGCTTTGAAAAGCAAGAATTTAACTGCGGAAATGCGCGCTTCCTTGGCACAGCACTACGGACAGAAAAATATAGAGTCTGAGGCTGTTGTCAGGGGCATCTATAATGATCTGGATTTGCAATCCGAGTTCCGGTTGTTTGAAAAATCATATCAAGATGCCCTCTCTCTCCGGATTGAAAGTGTTGGAAATGGCAATAGAAAACTAGGTGTCGTGCTGCAATCTTTTGCAAAACGCATCTTTGGGCGCCAGAAATAATATAATAATATACTCTTAAATGGTAGAGCTATCGAAGGATTCTGCCGCTTCCAGCCTGAAGGGCGTCAAATTACTCCATAAGGAGATCAAGCAGCTTATTGCCAAACCAGTTGAGGGTATTGAGGTATCTCCCAATGAAGCAGATCTCTTTACCCTCTGTGCTGTTGTCGCCGGTCCAGGTACATGTCGTCTTCTCTATATAAGGCATAGATGGCTCGCCTTATTGCGGAGGAAAGTTTTCCATTCGTCTGATATTTACAGAAGACTATCCGCATGTACCGCCCAAAGGTAGTAATGTCATGTCTACGGCTGAAACGCTGTAGGCAAGTTTTTGACAAGTATCTTTCATCCGAACATTTCTCCCACCACCGGTGAAATCTGCCTCAGCACATTACAAAAGGATTGGCAGCCTGAATTGGGTCTCGCACATTTACTTTTGGTAGCGCCTCTCTGTGTGACTTATTAGTAGACGATCAAGAGTCTACTGATGACCCCAAATCCCGAGTCTGCACTCAACGAGGATGCGGGAAAGATGATTCTCGACGATTTTGACGGGTTTACTAAAAAGGCCAAGCTGTTGGCGACTATCCACGCTGGCGCTAGTCCGATCAAGGCCGACCAGGAAAATACCTCTAGTGCTAACCCGATCAGCAGGAAAACTGCGACCTTGACCAGCTCTCTATCCGAGACACGCCGTAAACTACGTCGTTTATAAACTGTACAGTGCTAAAGCATCAAATTTTAACTGTGAGCTAGGACCTTTGGAAGGTGCAGAGCTAAAGCCAAAGACAACGAATGGAAATAACGGATCTGTTAGACACTATCCGTCTATAACTGGTAGTCCCAATCCAGCTAGTCATTCCACAATCCGCGTGCTGAGGATGGCAGTCTATAATGACGCAAGATATATTAACAAAGTCATCACCTCCGTTTACTAACAGAATCTCGGGACTATTAATACGTCATTTGTGAGACTAAAAGTAGGCTATCGGATCAACAGTGGACACATTCTCCTCCCGCTTGACTCTATCCGTGGCATCTTCTCCACTACGCGACATGACTCAATTTTATAGACACCACACCCTCCCACTCGAACAAATAGCTTGAGGTAATTATCCTACTGTCCTCGGAGTGCTTCCAGATTAAACGCAACCATATCTATGTGAGACTTGATATCCACCTCTCTATCCTGAAGGGACTCGAGCTTTTTCCGTAAAAAGTAGACCTTTTCATGACAAAATCGGAGTGCCTCTAACCTGGACATTTCCACATACACCTCTTCTCCCACATCCACTAGTATCTTGTCCGGGTTATCGCTACTTTATGAACGACATAATCATATGGAATACACTGTAACGTGGCCGTAAACATTCTTTCCAACCTTTAACAAGACTTTTCCTCCGTTGGCCGCACTCTTGCTTATGGCGTCAATAGTATCCATCAAGGCTTCACTACAACGAGTCAGCCAGCATGAGAATTCCTGTACTATTCTTTAATGTCCTCCTGAATCCTTTCTTGATATACAATTGTCTGCTTTAGGTCAGGCAACAGACGAATATCCACAAAGTGCTGATATGCGCCCAGCTGTTCCTGCATTAACCCAGGCTTGACCAATTCGCCCCAGTCCACTGTAAAGCAGTGAACCAAATGGCAAAAGAGTAGTCAGAGGCGAGAAACGGAAAGATTGGCACTATACTGGTGAGTTCACAAAAGTGAAAAAATTAGCTGGGTGATGGATCAAGTGGGAAAAGAATAGTCAGAGACGATAAGCGGAGAGATTGACACTATACTGGCGAGTTTATAAAAGTGTAAAGTAGCGGAATGATTAGCCGAGTATTTGGTATTATGTGATCAAGTGTGGACATGCTCCCGCCGCGCAACATCCAATTCACACCGCTTATATTTATTACTAAATATAGCAATTGGTCAAACAAACTTTGAATGTCGCTGCCCCGTGAGGTGCACTATACAGCCCATCGGATACCTCGTGGAAAGGGTGTCCGATACTGGGGAGATTGGATCAAAATGTGGTGGTTCCGGTTCAGTGTCGAGACAGGCATTCGAGAATTGGATGCGCTGGAAAAGTCGATTTGCCGTAACAAGTTTGTTTTTTCATAATGTCTAGTGTCGGTGATGGCTGTAGTAGTAGTCCTGGTGCTGCTCAAATTTCTCGCCTGGTCTTCGTTGTAGAAATAAATTGCTTGCACGAGAGTTATTTGTAAATAGCGAGATAAACAGAACGATCACCGGGGACCACCGATGGCTGGTCAGACTATCGTTCTGCAGTTTGGCGATTCTGCTAATACGTCCTTGTCTCACTTTTGGAATTCTATTGTATCCAATCTTGTGTTTGCTATATTTTTAGAGCCAGCAGGCAAAGCTTTACCACTCAAATGACGAGACTTTGTTCAATACCTTGCTAGGATCGAGAGTACATCCACAAGGTTGGGTCCTAATCTTTCTAGTCAACTCCAAGAACTGTAGTTTTTGAGACACATCAAAAGAGCATGATTATCGAATCTGAGGTATCTGCGCCACCAAGCCAGCTAAGCGGCTGGCAACGGTTCAATTTTACAAAGTATCTTCCTCAAAGCTACATTCCCACAAATGTTCCCATCTTTTCATCGGTTGAGAACACTGGTCTACACGAAGCTGGAATAGAAGCGACGGCACAGTGTCAAGAAACTGCTCTAGATGCTTTGCGTCTGGCTGCTGAGGAATGCGACAGTCTCGAGAGGGTTCTGACTGTTACAGAATCGGTGGGTTTCTGGGGTGGACTGTCCACATCATTCCTGACATTGGCAAAAGACAATCTCGGCGTGAGAGTTTGTGATACTATTGCTCTGTTTACTGGCTTTGATCCTGATTATCGAGGCTGCGTAGCCGACAAGGCGATAAACCTGACCTGTCTGAATGAATATTCGAATCGGTTGCTACCGCTCTTTTTTGACGACTCTCTGTCGTTTAATCTTCAAAGTTCTTGTCTAGTTGGAGGGCTACTCGAGACATTTGTCACACCAAATCTCTTCCCGTACTGTGGAATTCAGAAAATGCCGCTTGGTATATCAGAGGTCGGATTTGGCACAGCTTCTCAAGGCAAGGTTCCCACAAACAATTTGAAAAACTTTTCTGTCCTGGGATCCCTCGGGAATGCTGAGAGGAGCTCTTGGAAGTTGGGAAGGGCTGATTCTATAGAACAAGAGAGTGACTATTTGGGCGTTTCAATCTACATGTCCGACACTGCCAATTCATCTCTGCAAAGTTCATCCGCCTTGCTATCGCTAGATTCTTCTGACGAGACGGAATTTCGGAGATATGTAAAGCGAAGCGTACTAAACAGAATTAGATCGGACCATGGAGTAAAGCAGCAATTTGGAAAAGAGTACTCTTGGCAAGAGCTGTGCGAAGATTTAGAACAGATTGTAAGTACACCATATTTGGAATAAACCAAGGTAATTCGCCCCATAAGTGGTGATTGGTCCGTGGCCGAAGCCTCTGGAATAGCTGCCACGACGAAATGTCGCGCAATAATCCAGGTACCTTTCCTACCAAGCTGCTCAACAATAGCTATTAAGAGGCTAAAGAAGGAGTTTGATGAAATAGACAAGAACCTGCGCGACCTTCCCTTTACTGTGCATCCTTTAGAGGTATGGCCAACGGCCTTGTATTTACGTGTAGGACAACTACTTAGAATGGCATTTTACACTTGAAGGACCCAACGAGAGTCCCTATGAATATGGTCTGTACCACGGCCGTCTTATCTTTCCTGCAGACTATCCTTTCTCGCCACCCACACTCATGTTCCTCACTCCTAGCGGACGCTTCCAAACAGGCACAAAGATATGTTTGTCTGTCACTGGGTTCCATCCGGAGCATTGGCAACCGGCGTGGGGGGTGCGTACCATGCTCATCGCCATCCGGGATCATTTTACGGTGGAAGATCGTGGTGCCATCGGATATGTTGGGATGTCGGCCGAGGAACGACAGCAATTGGCTTATTCGTCACGTCCCTTTGCATGTCGCAGCTGTGGATACAAGCCCAAGCCCCGTGCAGATGACGAAAAGATACCCCCACCATTGCCACCCAGTGTCCGGCCCAGACCGATGGAATCTGGGCTAAACAATTCGCATCTGATTGGTTTTCTCATGATCCTTGTGTTCGCTGTAATGGTGCTGGCCATGAATTATATGTCAAGTTAGTTGTGCATGTATCCTACGGATAATAAAAGGAAAATTGCTGCAAATCCCGCATGCTCCCCGAGTGTCCTGAAGATTTTAGGCACCTCTTGCCCTACTTGCAGCGAGCGTCAGAATTAAAAACCCGTGAGCCAGTCATTGCATATTACTGTGGCTACTATGCAGTGAGTATTGCTTTGTGCAAGCCATACCAGAAATCTCCTGAAAATGATGCCTTTATTAAAGCGCTCTTTAGCGAGCTGGAGCAGGTAATCAACCTTTGACTAGTGCTAAGATAGCAGGAGAAGAAGGCTCTTAGCAACGAACCTGCAATGCACGACCACGAGCAGGCCCGCGCAGCTATACTGCAATTCGCCAGTCGCATTTTCCTTGCTGCCGACAACGAGGACCGTGCTGGCCAGGCCACTAAGAAAACTGGACGTCTCTTTCTCGTTGCGTCGCAATTTCTAGAGGTCATGCGTGGACTGGGCGAGCTAGGGGAGGAGATTGAGGAGAGGATTCGATATGCAAAATGGAAGGCGTCAGATATTGTCAAATCACTCAATGAGGGCAAGCAGCCGCTGTCTGGACCGCCTGGATCGGCGGAAAAGATCCAAGAAATAGACGAAGTGAGCAGGGGAGGACACTTGCCGTCAATGTCTGGACAGTTTCAGTTTGATCCTGAACCGAGAACAACGAGCGAAACGATAAACAAGACGGCGGACACAACGAAAATGCCCAACCATCAAATGTCGTGTCCGACATTTATGCCAACAGATATTAATAAGAGTGCGGCGACAGATACAGCTTTTCATAGAACGTCGCCTCCAATTGTTCTTCCTGCAATCACCATTCCAGGACCAGTGACAGTCCAACCAACTCAGTCCCCGTTGCAGATCCCAGCTGCCGTGTCCCCCGTAGTAGACCCTTTGGCACTATCGAGTGCAGAGAAACATGCTAGATTTGCTATCAGTGCAATCCAGTTTGAAGATGTTGCAACTGCGATCAAGAATCTCGAGTCTGCATTGAGCATTTTACACAGCTTACCGAGGAAGTAAATTAAACCTGTACTATATTCGTTAGTGTGGCGAGGGTTGTAGTCAAGAGGGTGCATATACTCTTGCAGATCCATTATTTAAGATCCAGTCCGCAAATTTATGACCCAGTCCGTAAATATACTCTTGCAGATCCGGTTTGTAAACATATTCATACCCATCTAATTCGTAAATACATCCCCACGTATCTAATTTATATATACTCTCACGCATCTAATTGTATATATATTATCGCACATCTAATTCGTACACACGTCCCCACGCATCCAGTTCGTACATACGTCCCCACGCATCTAATTCGTATATATATTCCCACATAATGTTCTATTCGGGCGGTTGCCACCATCTAACTAGACCTAATCCATCCTCTGCAATCGTAGCGACTAATTTGTATGGCGCAGGAGTCACCGGCAACTCTTCTCCTACGGGTATCACCTCAGTCCCGCTTAGTGCGGCCGCCCTCGCCGCCATCAAAACTTCTTTCTGTAAGGGCGCTGTCTCTGTGAACTGCTCTCCCATCACCCTGAACCGTATCGTCTCTCCCACGTCCAGGAACATTTGGTTTTCCTCGTAATTCCAGGACCACACCTGCTCGGACGGGTCAAAGGTTGTATTGGGCTGCATACATGCAGGCGGGACGAGAATATCGTCAAAGAGGGAAACTGAGACGTGGATGCCCTCCTCACTGCTACTGCGTACTGTGCCCTCGAGTATCTCTCCAACAAACGGACGAAACACAATCAGCCGAAATTTCACCTTGACAATGGCAGAGGCTTCCCCCAAATGAACGTATGGATCGGCTGCTTCCAGTACATCAAAGATGCTTATTGACAGCCCAATATTTATAATAACCTACTGAATCAGACGATGCCACACTGCACTACCTTGTTGCAGTATTTTTGATTCAGCGCCAGAATTATGGCCTTTACAAAGTCTTGTTTGAGTTTGCTCGGGGACAGTTTCACACAGTCCCGGATCGTGACAAGTGAAAACATAAAATCCATTTATCCTTTAACCAATCGGGAAGATGAACTTTGACGATCCTCGGCTCTGGATGGCAGGTTGTCTCCTCGGCGCCAGCGGTGTCGCATTTGGGTACCATAATCCCGGTTGTACTGACCCTAAAGGGCATTTGGGATGCATTTCCTGAAAAAGATTGTGACCGATGCCACCAAGGTTCGTTCATGGGAGATTGCTGTGCACTACCACGTATACAAAGCACAATAGGTGATAATCATCATAGCTGTTCCATGTCGCTCCAGTGCTGTTGGCGGCCAATCGTGGGGGAATCCATCTCGGCGCATGGTTAATACTGGTTGGGGTTGTTCTCTTCTCTGGCTCGATCTACGCTATAATCTTGCAACCGCAGTGGCGCACCCTCGGCCTAATAACCCCTCTAGGCGGTCTGCTGCTTATCGCTGGCTGGCTCCAGATGGCTACAAATGCAAGATGATTTATTCTATCCTCTATGTGTTGACTGAATATTTATATCTGCAAACATTATAAATCACCAACAAAATGTTGTACCTGCATTTGGGACATACGTAAAAGACAGTCTGTCCTTCGTCTGCAGAGCGAAGCTGCATAGTGTGGAAGGACATTTCTGGGTTGCCGCATTTGGGGCATTTCTCTTTAATCATGGCGCCGTCATTGTGCACTTTTCCAGCGGCGCCTGAGACTACTCGTTTCTTGAAAATGTCTCCAAAGAGTCCCGGCCTACTCCTCGTCACCACTGGGCGATCCTCGAACACTAGTATTATAAGACTCTCGCCACACCCGTACCACTCGCAGACTGTTTCGCACCGCAAACTGTGCAAGTCACAACATCTTCGTCGCCGGGAAGGTCAAGGAGGTTGTGACACTCAGGACAAAAGAGTGATTCCATGGTGACGTGGCCCTGGCTGGCGGGACTGTCAACATTGGATGATATCTTATCTTGAGGACCACCGTTTTTCTTCTTGTCTCGAGAGCTGCTGTTCCCCTTCCTGTTTTCAGGACTGCTGCTCCTGTTCCTGTCTTAAGAACTGCTGCTCTTCCCTCTTTTCATTTTTCATGCCAAACACTGATATTGACACGGCGCCAGAGGCTCAGAGATTAGTTTTGAATTCCACAGCATCCTTTCCGTATGTACAATGTAACGAGTCATGATTTTAGGATTGAGACAAGGACAGAAACCCCCTTTGATGAGAGAAAGATAAGAGCAGACGCCCTTCCATTTTCTCTACCGGAAGGAACCCTAAACAAAAACATCCCTGCGCCACTAATAGCCATCCTTCAAGATGCTGGAAGTCTGATGAAAAAGATTTGATGCTGTATTCAAAATTAATGTCTACCAATATCAGCAAAGAACTCTGCATAGTCATCCCAATGATGGCGGGTGTTATTGCAGACCATGGTCTTGTAAAACTCCAACTCTGCTTGCCGGCTACTTTCCTGGAAAAAGTTGTCATCAGAAGAAAGTTGGGATTGTCGATGCTGAGGAGGAAAACTGATCATTGAACTGGGGCTGTCGGGTGGCGAGAGTGTGTTGGCGTCGCTCAGGATCTCATGGTCGCAGGATTTCCCCGACCGGCTGCGTTTGTTATTGGTGCGAGAGCGACGATTAGTAAACCACATTACGATCTGACGCTCTCCCAGGCCTGTCACACGTCCCAAGCGGGCCACTTCAGGCAAGCCAGGATATGAATCAGCAGAGTAGCTCGACGTTAACGTAGAGATAATGTCATTTGAAAACCTCTTTGCTGTCAGAACAGTTGATTGCAGGCTGTTGTGTACAAAACTCATCTCCAGGATTTTGACTTGGAACCGATAAAGGCGGTTTGCAACTGCGAATCGGAACATTACGACGCTCATTTGCATCAGAGCTGTCGGGGTCACTAAAAGCAGACGTTGCACACTAGCTCCAGTGTTATTGACATCTGAAACCTTTTGATCCACCTGGTCGGACAGCGTACGCACGAAACGAGCGTACTGGGCAAGATGTTCATTTGCCAGCTTAGTTGATGCCTCCAATAAAAGCTCCTGATGAATATCACGAGCTTCAAGCAAATTCTGCTGGAGCAGTAGATTCGCTTGAGCCAGATTGCGGCGTTTAAATGCACTCACAGCTTCATCTATTACACTCTTGGTCCTTGAGGTGTGCTGAAGAAAGAGGCGCATTTGTTGGCTGCATAAGGCGGGCGCAAGATCTTGTTGTCAGTTTGACATGTTTGACAGGTGGTGGCTGATATGTGACTGACAAAGATGAAAACAATTTTGTACAGCATTGTCTCTCCATACTAACCTAGCACAGCTGTGTCAGATTCCATAACTTTTTGTTACAAGACGACATTCCGTTAATCACGATTCGACAATTGAATAAAGTCAATACCAAATGACCAAGATCGAGCCATTGGTATTTGGTGGCTGAGGATCCTAAATATAAGCTGTCAAAGTTTTTCAAGGATGGCTTGAATTCAGCCACCCAATTGCCAAGTCACCATCATTGTCCATCCGCTCTTTTCGGCTGTATAATTACTCACAAGAAGCTTTAGTAGCACAGAAGAGAAAGTATCCGTAAAACTTTTAGCTACTTTTAAACATTCGCTTTTCAATTTTCGAGTGATCACAATCAAGATATCAAATCTGATGATTGGTGCATAATAGGAAAAGCTGTCAAAGCTTGAAATGCTGGCTTAGGTTCAGCCACCCAGCCGCGGAATGACTGCTATCACTGCCCATCCGCTCTTTCCGGCTATAGAATTACTCTCAAGAACCTTTGATACTGCAGACAAGGAATCATCTAAGCTACTCGTGGAGCTTCCGGCTATTCTGGAAAATTATTTTGGCAGCTCTCGAGGGACCTGTGGGACTATTATGGATCAGTATATGGAGAAAATGTTGTTTGTCCTTATGCAGCACTTTATTGATTTGGCCAGAGTTGCCCGAATTGAGAAGCTTGACAATATGAACTCCGACGTACAAGCAGCTAGTAAGCGCCGACCAAATCATTCTACTCATGTACGAAAGCTTTTACTGATGTGGCTAGAGGAGCATAAAGATCACCCATTTCCGACGGGAGACGAGAAGAAGATACTTATGGAGAAAACGGGACTAGATCTCAAGCAATTAGACAACTGGTTCATAAATGCCAGACGTCGATACTAATCCATCATTAAAGCCTCGCCGAATTGAGGCGTCGATACTAATCCATCATTAAAGCCTTGTTGAATCGAGGCGTCGATACTAATCTATAAGTAAAGTTTCATCAAATTGAATGCTTAGCAAAGATGTGTCTACAACGGTTGTTGATATAGACAATGCCTAACATTATTGCAAGATTAGTAATGTGACGTAGAGTGCTGATTAGTCGGGTATTTGAGAATAGTTCCCTAGTTTGGAGAAGACCTAGTTGCTGGGTATTTGAGAACAGTGAGATGTGTATCCACACTATTCTAAGAGTAGCAGTAAACAAACCCCCCTTTCTTGCCTGACAGTCAATACTATTTATCCCCGCTACGCGACAGTAATAAGACCTTTTATCGGAGTCCTGGTCCGTAGACATACCATCTCGCAACTATAACTCGTTGTACAAATCTATATCGGCCCTCACACTATCCCGTGTGCTCAGTGATCCTAATCTGAATGATTGTCGAGATCTTGGCTACAATGCGTACTGAGTTTTGGAAAAAGTTTACAGATTCTACTGTCGAGCCCATGCCGAATCCCAAAGCTTGGGGCTTCTCGATGCGCCGTTTCAGCACCAAAAGGCTCCAGTCCGTCAAAGAGTCTTTTATGAATGCGATTGAAAAGGGTCATACGGCTGAATACTTGCTTGGGAAGAACCACCCAAACTTGACAAAAATGCCTGCCGACGTCATGTCTGCCGTGGAACAAGTCTTGAAAGGTACATGGGAGCCATTTCTCAACTGCAGGCTATCCTCGACACATCCTCAAACCAGATGTATCTCGTTTGCTAGAGGTCAGCAAGGAAGCCTGCAAGGTCAAGGCCGAATACATACTGCCGCAAATGCGGTCTACAGGCGTTCCGCTTGTCATCCGTACCAGTCTTACTGGACGATAACCTTTAGACCCGGATGAGCTGCCGAGGACAATCTTAGAATACGGTGACCGCGAAACTATGGCCTATGTGGCATGGCAGATGCCATTTGCATATGGCTGTCTAGAGCGCGTCTTTGCAGATGTACATAAGCGGCTTCCAGATTTCAAGCCACAAAATATGTTTGACTTTGGGACTGGTCCCGCCACTGCTATTCTGTATTCGATTACTCTCTAGTCAATTATGTCGTAGGGCAACAGAGCAGACTTGGAGAAATAGTCTCAAGTCTATCCATGGCGTAGACATTTCCGAGCCAATGCTCCAAATGGCCCGTAAACTGCTCACTAGCATCAGACGCGACGCTGATAACCCAATTGATACGATTGAGCTACGACGGTTTCTTTCCTTGGCAGCACGACCCCGCCAGTACGACTTGACCGTTGCGGCATTCTCACTGGGCGACTTGCCCGATGATGGGGTTCGCAAAATGACAGTGGACGCTTTGTGGGAACAGACCCGCGACATTTTGGTGTTGATTGATCGTGGCACCCCAGAAGGCTCACGTGTCATTGCCAACGCGAGACGACAGATTCTTAACAAAGAAGGCTACCTTGACGAGAATGGCGAGGCTTCCGATGGGTCTAACAGAGGGTGTGAGCTGCACATTGTGGCGCCTTGTCCACATGAGAAAAAGTGCCCCATGATAGGGAGCTGGTGTCATTTTTCGCAGCGAATCGAAGTTTCCAAGTTCCAGACGGAAACACATCCCATTGGAAAGGGGTTTGTAGATCAGAAATTTAGTTATCTAGTGCTCCGTCGCGGGCCCCGTCCAGTGCCTACTGAGGATTCTAGTCTCTCAGAAAAGTCTTTTCAGTGGCCTCGCTTGATCAGAAGGCCGCTGAAGCGACAAGGACACATTGTCAACGACATTTGTGCCACAGACAGCACCTTTAAACGGCTCATCGTCCCCCGCTCACAGGGTAAACAAATCTACTATGATGCACGAAAGTCCAAATGGGGCGATCTATGGCCACACCAACCGAAGAATGGATACCTTCCCATTAATACAATGGAGGTGAAGCCCAAATATTTGAATAAGACGAAGAAGAACGACAAGAAATAATGACTATAGATTCTAGATTATTTGCTCACACGGATATCTCCCCACTAGTATAACGGGAGTGAAGCCCAAGTGTTTGGACAAGACGAAAAGGACGGTAAGAAATAAAGATGTAGATGATCCGCTCATAGCCGTCCATATTCACCTCTGATTGGTCCATGTTTCTATAAGGAAATGATGATTGGCCCTCGTGAGTCCGCCATGTCGTCTAGTGCAAGCCCGACCAAACATTCCTCCGCCATTGATATTGTACAGAAAACTGCGAAACTGTCACTAGGGGATGCCTCTGGGAGTTGTTCACGCGACGTAGAGCTTTTCTTGCGCGCGTCAGAGCTAGAACGTCTGGGACAAGTTTCAGAAGGTATTTGATGTTTAGTACTAACATTTTAGCGATAAAGTATTACGAAAAGGCGTTCCGACTAAATCCTGATGTTGACCGTGTTGTCAATACACAAGAGGCAAACATCCCGCCAGTAGAGGTGTGTGAAGCAAAGAAGCCAAAGTTTGAGGCTGTTGTGCCCGGGTTGCTTTCTGAACTCAGTTTGGAGGTGGGAGAGTACGAACCGCTGAATCTTCCGGCAGAAGTGATGGTGAGGATTCTGCTGTGGGTTGGCACAAATCATGCCGTTTCTCTTGAAGAGTGCGCACGGACATGCAAACGGCTCTTTATATACTCGCGAAGCCCTCAAATTTGGCGTCACATGTACCATACCACCCGTGTGTGTATACATCCGTCCCTTACGCGACCCACCACGTCTTATCGAAATGCATACTTTGAGGAGCCACGACTGCGGACGGATGGCGTTTATATTTGCAAGCTGAGCTATTTTCGACCCGGAATGAATGATGGTCAGTTCTATCAGCCAGTGCACATGGTCACCTATTATCGATATTTGAGAATGTTCCCTGCCGAGCTTGGAAATGTCGTAGTCTTGCTAGTTACCACCGAGGAGCCGAAGAAGATTGTCAGTCTTTTGAAAGAGTTGCCCGACCTGCCTGATTTTGTTCCGTTTGGTGTCAGAGCTATTGATTTGGTATCTCCGTATGGCGTAAAGAGGAAAGCTCCGACAGGCAAACTCTCTGCCTTTTCAAAGACCAATATGTTTGTTGGAAAGTACTTTCGCTATGGCCCAGTCGATCGCAAATGGCATCTCACTCTCTATGATCCGCAATCCACACACAACTCGCTCTTTGAGATGGAGCTCAGCCAGCTGAAACACAATGCTCTGAGTTGCAATCGATACGTCTCTGTCTCCCCAGCCATCTCTTGGGATGGTCTGCCGAGTGTCTATGAATTCGAGACTCGAGACTGGAACAGGTTTTTATTCTCGCGAGTCAAGAGTTACCATACGTAACATTGTAAATAGTTAAAGCCCTCCGACTCTAAGTTGGCCTTTGCGCCCGTACAATATGCAACCATTACAATTTGCTCTGTGGAGTGTACAGTGGGCGGGGGTCGGTGGAGAGAAACTGCGCAATATGGTGGAAACGATCGCTGCCAAAGAAAAATTGCGTCTGATCGTCTTTGGTGATTAGCATGATTGGTGCACCAAAGGCACCAGCCGCCAATGCTTCATCCGTAGTGCTCCTCAACGTTTCTTCCATCTCGTGAGCTTTGGTCAAGATTGACTCGACAATTTCTGCAGAAAATAGTGGCGCTATTAAGGGTTTTAGACTCCAAGGATCTGATGTAAATAAAGTTGAGTCGCCTTTCCCGAAAAACTCTGTCCATAACACCTCCACAATCCTTCCAACATCTTCCTCAGATACCACAGTCCTTGCCGCATGAACCACTAGTTCCGGCGCCTTTGTGGAAATTGATAAAAAGTCCTTTGGCGGTCTCAGGGCAATCCCGTAGAATATGGCGGACCTCATCAGGTCGGTTTTAAGGAACGCCGCCCTCGCTGGAACGCTTGCCGGCGGTTTATTGCCCGTAGTCTTGATAATATATGGCAGCCGGACTGGTTTGTAAATTATTTTCAATCCCCATGAGCCGGCTATTCTCTGCAGCAAAACAGAGGCAAAGTAGGAGTAGGGGCTAATGAAATCAAAGTAGAACTGCACCTCGGTCATTAAACAGTTTATTAAGCGGCCTGGAACAATTTGGGTGTAGCGTGGTAAACTCGACCATTCGGTCAACAGAGCAGAGACTGTTCAAGTTAAAGAGCTGCACCTCGGTCATTAAGCATTTATTAAGCGGCCTGGACCAATTTGGCAACAAAGTAGGGACTAATCAGATCAAGGAGTTGCATATCGGCCACTAAGCATTGATTAAGCGGCTTGTACCAATCTGGGTGTAGCGTGGTAAACTCGATCATTCTGACAACAGAGTAGGGACTAATCAAGCCAAAGAGCTGCACCTCGGTCATTAAACAGTTTATTAAGCGACTTGGAACAATTTGGGCGTCTGCATCCCAAACTCAATCACTTTGGCAAAGTTGGCCAAATCTACAGTCTCACACAGCTGACCGGTCACATACTGAAATTATCGCAGAGTTCATCGACAGTTCCTTCGCTGATCGTATTGTCGGGCTGCACGGTACCAGTTACACAGACAAACTTTGCCGTATAATTTGGTGCATCCTACAGTCATTGACCCTTATCCCGACATACTCTGGGCCGAATGACAACCACAGACCGTCCATCGCAAGCCTCCAACTGTACACGTCCCGCTCCCGCTACCTATCAATGTTAGCATTAGATATCTCCTCAAGTACTCCTGCGACGCGGCCGATAATGCGCACCGTCCTACCCACACATCCAGGAAGCGAAGCGCCATTCACATAAACGGTCGGCGGGAGGGAATTCGTCATCCAAAAGATATTGATTTATTCTTTAAAGCGGTTAGTTAGAGGTCGTCATCAAAAGGATATCAACTTTTTCCTTAAGAACGACCGGAAGGAGGGTGTGTATCATCCAAAAGATACTGATTTATTCTTTAAAAACGGTCGGAGGGGGGATCCAACATCCAAAAGATACTGATTTATCCCCTAAAAGCGACAGGTAGGGGGAAAAGATACTGTTTTATTGTTTAAAAAAGCGTCCCATCAGAGTCTATAGAAATTGGGGGGCCACCCGTGGCCGGACGGAGCTGCTTGGCAAGCTCACGTCCAGCCTTCCAAGATCCAGCCACAAAAAACTTTGGAAATGAAAAACTTTCAGGCGATACTTTTAGACGTCCGCGCATCAGAGCAATTAGACGATCCATGAGAGCAACTGTGAGGGCGCGCCATTCAATAATCACTTGGCTTTCTGGAGGAAATGACGACCCCAAAATCAAAGACTCTTTTTGGCTCAAGACTCCAGAATCGGGGCATAAATCATCCTTTCCATACTCGATCCACTCGTCGGTTGCTGCACCGGGTGTCTCGTCCGCCCTTTGCTCTAATGATTTTGCTTTCAGTGCATCCAAAAGGTCTTTGTGAAATGGGGACTTTTCGAGCTCTTCCATCATCCCCTCCATTGTCCCCTCAGAGAGTGCAGGGTTGACAGACTTTAGTTGAGCCGTCGTGTTTGACATTAACTGGACCAACTGATTGAACACGGATGGGAGCGATGGTTCCAAACTGGACAACTTTTTTGGCGTCAGAATTCCAAGATCTATAAACAATCCGCCGTTCCTATACTCTGCCAATCCTGTCATCTTATCAGCCTCCAGAAAGTTAATGTCGAGGAAATGTGTGATGCGCTCCATTAGGGAGTATGTAAGCCATTGCGACAGCTTATGGAATGGGACCAATAAGCCAAGAGCGGCGCAGGGCCAAACGTCTCCCAAAGACACTCCGTCTAGTTTGGTTCGCGACTCGGGCCAAACCCCTCCAAATCCCTTCATCACCACATCCCAAAGAACATTGACATGGATCTGCGCGTGTCCACATTGTCTTGTTAGTAGGTGGTCCACCAACGACCCAGGACGAGCAAATCCGTTAACATCCTTGGGGAAATAAACGGGCTGACTCTCAAGTACTCTCCCCAATCTGTGCAAGAGGTCCAGCCGTCCTTTTACTCCCAGCAGAGGATTGTCCTTTCGAACTTGGAACCAGTGGATAAGATCTGATTCCTGTATTGCCCTTAGACCAATCGAATCCACCTGCAATTTTCCCACTGAAGACCACATACCCCCCTGGAACATGCGCAGGGTCGCCACTGCCAATCCTTCGGATCGCATCAAAATCTTGCCATTGTCATTAAACTTCCAGTCATCCCCTGCACCGGCATCCAACAACACAGAGACTACAATCAGATCCAGCACTGAGCGCGTCAACTCCATCTTGTCCAGTGCACCCAGTTCTGACAATAGACTCTTCTGGTTCTCGGTGCCAAAATGCCGCCATCTGCCAAACGGGATTTTCTGTAGAGTCTGTTCGACATGCTCGCTGTCAATTTTCCCGAAATCCCGTATAATCAGCTTGTCAATCATGTCTGCTGCTTCACTGAGCCGGCTCAAATTGAGCTCAAAATGCTCAAGCTTCCCTGCCATTCCCAACTCAAAAACTGACTCACAGCGCTCACGTATAGCTGGAAGGCTCTGCAAATATGGGACCGAGTCGCCACATGGAACAGATGGCATTGCAAAAGTCCGACGCAATATTACCCAAAGATACGATTTATTCATTAAAATAAGGTGCCATCCGAAAGGAGCGCGATTGGCGGCCCACCTCCCGGGCGCAGCTGCTTGGCAATCTCACGACCCGCCTTCCATGTCCCCGCCTCCAGGAGCTTTGGGAGCGGCAGGCATTCTGCATTGACCTTTAATTGACTGCGCATCAGAATGGCTAATCGATCAATAAGTGCAACAGTGAGGGCTCTCCATTCGACAATCACCGGACTGTCAGGAGCAAATGTCGGAACGGAAAAGTCTGCAGATTGTATTCCATACTTTTTGGCTGATTCCTTAAGGGTAATTATACTCAAATCGACGAATAGGCCACCATTTCGATACTCTGCAAGACCGGTCATCTTTTCGGCATTGACAAATTCGATCCCGAGAAAGTACGAGATTGGCTCCATTAGAGAGTATGAAAGCCACTGAGACAGTTTGTGGAATGGAATCAGACACCCGAGTACTGCACAAGGCCAGACATCGCCCAAAGAGACGCCGTTCAGCTTTGTCCGCGATTCAGGCCAAACTCCTCCAAAACCATTAATAACCAGATCCCAAAAGACGTCAATATGGACTTGGGATTTTGCAGATTGCTTTGTGGTCAAATACTCTACCAATGCACCCGGGCGAGAAAATCCCTCAGAGTCCTTGGGAAAGTATTGCGTCTGTTTCTCAATGACGTTTCCCAGTTGGTGTAAGAGAGCAAGTCTTCCACCAACACCAAGCAGAGGATTATCTTGGCTCACCTGGAATCCAGCTACGAGATCTGATTCTTTTAAATTCTTCAATCCCCTCGAGTCAACACGCAGCTTTTCTGACGAAGAGAATAATCCAGACTGAAACATACGGAGAGCCGCCACTGCCAGTCCCTCTGAGCGAACAATCGTCTTTCCATTATCGTTGTACTTCCAGGCATCGCCAGCGCCTGCATCCAATAATACTGCCACAATGAACAGATCAAGCATCGATGTTGTAATCTTTATCTTATCTCCGTTGAGCGCCACTTCAAGCTCCTTAATCAACCGTTCTACATTCTCAGCTCCAAAATGACGCCACCTTCCATGCGGTGGAATGTTTGCAATCGTCGAATCAACCTCTGCAGGCCCGACATTACCATAATCCCTAATAATCAACTTTGTAATCATCTCCGCAGCCTCTGGCAATTTATCCAACCTGACACTAAAACATTCCAACTTGTCTGCCAAGCCCAGCTCCAACACTGCCTCGCAACGCTCACGTACCGCAGCCAATGACTGCAGATACTCCACAGTGTCCTTCATCTCCGCGGGCATTTGTAATTAAATTAGTTTTCTTTTCTTGAATGGAATCGCAAGCGCCGTATGAGCGCGTGTTCTTGGAAACTTGCAAGAGGAAGGAACTACAGGCGCTGTGCAAGCAACACGATATAAAGGGTACTGGGAAGGTTGAGATTGTTTGATGCGTGATGTTTTGGTAGAATGTTGAACTGATTGAGAAATTGTTTCGGGTTGGAAGGGCAATGGATGAGATTCCAGAGGGTTCTGCTGAAGAAGACACCATGGACGATTCCCCAGTAGAGGAGGAAGATGGGGAATTTGCTGAAATTGGCGAGACGAGAGAAAAGCTGGAGAAACTTCAAATTGACACTGCCGCCAATCCCGCCGTGTTACAGACAATAACTGCGACAACCGCAGTGAGATCTTCGCCCAGGAGACCTTCTGCCATCCCACGAGCACAGCTCAAACCCACTGTGCCTGTTAAGAAGACTACAGTCACAATTGCTGGCCCTTCCAGTCGACTCTATCCCTACGCTAATGGCGCCAAGCCAAAGGCTCCCGAAGTTGCCAAGATTCCTACAAACCCAATCGAAGTAAAGCCCGCCGAAGCGCGCAAAAAGTTTGATCTGAAGGAGAGTCTTAAGAAGGGTCTTGGCTACAAACCCCACACAGGCATCTCTTTTCTATTACCATTAACATTTATGTAGGCCCACTGAAGCCATTTACAATGTGACACGGTTGTGCAATAAATTGTTTTACACTAGCAGTAAGCTTGAGAGAGTTGGTCGTCGGAACGGCCCGAGGCGAGATCATCTAATAGATCCGCCTCATCCCCTTGGCTGTCAAGAAGATCCACTTGATCAAAACGACACGAAGAGAGATTGGCTAATAGATCCGCTCCGTCGAAGCGACACGGAGAGGGATCCCTTGACGGATCCATTGCATCAAAGGCCCAATCGAAATCACTTGGTCGGATGACGAGATCTCGTAGTGCATGGGTAATGTGGTCGTGTAAAAGTTTTCGGCTTTTTGCGGCACTCTGTAAGATTTCATCGCATTCGGCATCCCAGGTCGGACTGCAACCAGTCACCTCGACATGGGAAATGTCCTTGATCAGCGGCAGTCCCTCAAATTCGTCCCTCTCCTGGAGTGCCGGAACACGTTCAATATCAGGAAGCAGATCGTCTGGCAATGCTAGCAGCTCCTCAATGGTCTGTGGATCAGGGACGCTTTCGGGGTCAGCAATCCTCAGCTTGCTTTCCACGGTGGGCTTACTGCCACTGCGTACCAACCCTATGCGTTTCTCACTCGTGTCGTTTGCTCGCAATGCATTTGCCGAATTTGTAATGTCCCGCAGGATGGGGTGTCGGTGTGTGGCCGGAGTGCCCGCCTTTGCGCCCAATGGCGTCTGAATGGAAGAGAATGTGCGTTTTGTGGTCAGTCCATTCTGTTTGCCATGGGGGGTGTCGTGACGGACGCTATTTTCCTTGTCTTCGCTTAGGGTGTCTTTTGGCACCGACAACATTGCGCGCCGCCTAAAGACGATTTTATTTGTTTTTTACTCAAGATTTGGTAGCATGAGATTGCCTAACAGTCCGTGAGTTGATGCATTAAAATCATCTGTAATCAAACTGACTGCACTATTGGGCGTGGGACGGTCAAGCTTCTTCTTCTTGCTCTCTACAACAATCAACCAAGGATACGGGTTTACTTTTTCCAGAGTAGGGATCATCAGAGTCTACACCAAATCCGAGCGAGTGGTCATTATCCAGCATTCCCGTTGAATACTGCGAATCATCCAAATCGCTCGCAGAGGACGGCAGTGTCTTGTTGCGATTCTTAATGTTGCGCTTCGCCCTCCCCGTCCTGCCGAGTCCCATGCATTTCTCCAGATGTGGTGCAAACCGGGCGGCAGCTACTGTCTTTTTACAAATTCCACATTCCACCAGCTCGCCATTGGCGTCATGATTATCAATTTTCCTTCCATAAATATCGTGTCCCTGTCTACGCTCTTTTCATTAGTTAGCATTGTGTGTACATTATACCAAAATTGCGACAATGTTGTCCGCAAAATGAACAGGGAAGACGAGCTAGCTCAGTGTGTTTAAAATCGACGAAGGAAAATTCCACGATTAATTCATTCAGGAACAACTGGAGGAGGGGCGCAGCCATGGCCGGTAATTGGCTGGTCCCGGCGCGTCGTTGCATGCTAGGCAGTATGAATCTGGCAGCATTTGTCAAGGAGCGCAGTGCGTTATTCAGGGATGGTGGGGTGAATGCTGGTGTATTTGTGTGCGGCAATGAAGCTGGAGGTACGACTGTCGGTTGTGGTTTGATGTGGCAGACTTGGACTCTATTGTCAGCTCCCTATCTTACGCCTATCTTAATGATACGTTGGACGGAAGACCGTTGATTCCCTTTATCAACTCGCCGATTCCTCGCATCCTTGATATGAGAGGGGAGATACAAATGGCTCTGAAGGAGAATGGTCTTGAGACCCGAGACCTGCTCTTTATGGACAACGTACTCTCTGCTGCAAGCAAGGCTCAAAACACGTTAAATGTGGTCCTTGTGGATCATAATGAGCCCTCTGGACGGTGGCATCGGAAATATCCAGGCCTGAAGCCCCGAGTGTGCAGCATCATAGACCACCACGAAGATGCCGGTCACTTTCTGGACGCTGTTCCCCGTATCGTCAAGGTCTGTGGCAGCACGGCCAGTCTGATTGTGGAAATGGCAAAGAATGGCAAAATGACTGAACGCTTGGAACACCTTGCCCGACTACTTTTGCAAACAATCATCTTTGATACAGTCAATTTGACATGGCGGCAAAAGCCCATTGATATCGATGCTGTCCGAATTTTGTCGTCGTCTTTTACGCAAGTCCAGCAAGAGGGAACAAATGTAATGCATGAATTAGAGGAAGCCATATCGTCTGTCCCAGAGGACAGATTCGGCATTTACGACCTGCTCTATAAGGATTACAAATTGTATGTGCATCATCCCAAGAACTCGGTGATTTATTATGGAATCTCCACCTTCCATGTCCCATTCTCCGTGATGATTGGCACCAACAACGAGAATCTTGATAGCTGGGTTGGAAGCGTACAGCGCTTCATGGCCGATGAAGACATTCAGCTTCTCCTAATGACCAATTCCATAAGAGAACGAGGCTCAACAACCCATTCTCAACAGTTTGCCATCTTTTCCAAACCAGAAAACCCTGCCATCGTGGCCGAGCTATACGAGCTGCTTCAATCCAAAGATGTTCGTCTAGAACTAATAGTCTCTGGTGCCAATTTTGCGCTGTATGATCAGCATAACACTACTATTTCGAGGAAGCAGTTTCATCCGATAACCAAAGCGTTCATGGCCTCACAATTTCCATAAGAATGACAACAAGACATAGATTAAAAATGGTGGTAGAATCTCTAACTGTGATACCGTCCGTACAATAACATTCAGGATTCCCACCTATCCGACTGGGGTCTATAGAATGATCTCTAAAATACTCATTATTGAAAAATACTGTAGTCCCCTCGAGACGGGTGAATTTATTACCGGAAAGAGTTCCAAAGGAATCATTGTATCATACGACCAACACAATAGGTCTGATGTGGTGGAGCTACCAGAGCTTACTTGGGACTTTGCTGTGGGTTCGATAGCACGATATTCTAAAGGCGATGTTGACCCATCAACAGTTGAAAGACCTGCAGATACGATTCTTGTGTGCGTGTACACTACAGAGTTTGCAGAGTGCAGCTTTCGGGAAGAATTCCAATCCCGGGTGGATAATGCCAAGGCTTGTGGTGCCACTCCATCCTTTCTGATGAGGAAAGACGCCCCTATAAGAACGATATCAATTGTCGAAATGGTAGGCAATGAGAGGGTGCGACATGACAATATTACTGTCTTTGAACCGTTGGCGGTACTGCAACATGGTTGTCTTGGGATAATACAGAGGGACCAGTTGTATCAAGAGCTATTATACATTCTAGACAAAGCCCCCAAGTATGGCGCATAATAAAGTGATTTACTACCTAGAGCTGCGACTGGACTGGAACACGCTCCAAGTCTGCCAAAGCCTGCTTCAAAATGCGACCCTGCAGCTTACTCTCCTTCAGCTCTGTCATCACTCCTGCCATGATCGAATCGACAAGCGCCCTGCGCTCAGCAATCTTCTTCTCTCCCGCCTTCCGCACTGCGTCATCCAGTTTCACTTTTACCTCGCCTAAGAGCTTGTTACGTTCGAGCAATTCGGCGAGCTCTGCCTCGAGCACCACATTTTCGCGCTTCGTCTCAAAGAGACCGACAGCAATGGCGGGCAAGTCGCGCAGAGTCTCCAATTCGGTAATTTCCAAATTAATAGTGTCCATCTTTGCGGTTCGACTCGAGGACATTTTCAGCTTCAGCTCCTAAAAGGGTGGAATCAATCTGCACGAGTACGTTGATGCTGGAGTCGATGAGATTGGCGATGGGAGTGCCCAGTTTGACGTACAAGACACGCGTGACAACGAGAAAGGCAATCAGAATGAGCGTCTCATCGTTTGGAATGTAGATTCCATTGGCGACAAGGAATGCCGTCAAACCACCTGTCAAGCTGGCATAAGTGGCCTTCCTCACCATGGTTTCTCCCGGAAAATATTGCAACAATGACTGGGCCTTGCTGCGTGCCTCTTCCTCTGTACAGTTAGGGTGGAGAAGGGAGAGTACCGGTAATTTTCTTTGGCTGACTGGCAGTCGAGGTCGTGTCAGTGTTGAGCATGCGAGCAACAGCCCATTTTTCCAGCGTACGAGGACCAATCCCCTTATTTAGTGAACGCGCAACCATCCCTCTATTCAGCATGCGAGCGAGCATTGCAGAAATTGAAACTCAGGCAGGCCGGGGCATGTCAAAACTGGCATGGAGCACATTGGCAGCCTCAATTGTATTCACCACCACCGTCATACATCTAGTTTACAAAGACCAAGATGACCAACGTGCAGTATTCCAAACATGGTAGGATGCATGAGTTTATAGAGACTGCGAGCGGGATTGGAAAGGGACGAAGAAAGGAGGGAAAGGAAGCGACTGAATATACTTGAACACGAAGAACAAATACGTCTTCGCGCGGAATTGGAAGCAGCAGAGAAGAATACTACGGTGCCGATTGCGACTGCACGTGATAGTGCGACAATGCGGTAATGTTTAAAAGTCAGCATATCCACATCAAATGTCACTGTTTGTAATTTCAATCCCAAACAACAATGTCTATACTAGATCTGACTGATTATCTTTTTCATGCCGTGAGAGAGTGTCTCTATTGATTAGGGGTAAAAGGTCTTTTGGTGATTGTGGGAAAGTAAATATCATGCTCTCTATTAGTCAGAGATAAGAGTCTTTATTACAAACCGAAATCTCACACGGATCAAAAACCCGGCACAGATCGAAACGCTTGCACGGACTAGAACCGGTATGGATCAAGCGTCGCGCAAATCAGAACCATGTTAACAAATTAATTTCAGTTTCACGGGACCATGTTATTGGCGGGCAAAGAGATGCCTTCCACACAAACCTCTCTGATGACTCCGGCTTCCGTCTCAGGTACCGTTATTCATAGTTGTTGGTAATACTCTGTAGAGACAAAGTTGTTGGCAAAGACGGTGGCTCTGGCCCAGCTGCTCTCTGCGCGCACCGTAGTCATGCGGGTTACCCACAATTCCAACAGTACAGTCCGTCTCCGACTGCTCCTGGCGGCTTTGCTCCAAGTAGTACGCGCCCTCGGTGTCACAGAAAAGGCCATTGACATGACCAATCGCTACATAGAACTGGTCCAACTGCTGTCGCATTTCTCCTTTGGTCAGGCCATTGAGCTGCTACGGGATTCCCGCTGGGTGGTGGCTGTGCAACAAAAAATAGTCCAAACCAAGGCAAAAAAGTATTTTTCGCGATGGCGCACCGGTGTACACAGCACGCGTCGATTCGGAAAGCCTTTGGAGGGGAAAATGAATTTTGGATCGGATCTCTTTCTCAAGCCCATCCTAAAGCAGGAAACCAATCCAGTGGCAAATGCATTCCATAAATGGCAAGTGGCATATCGGGCGAGACGGGTGTTGGGATGTCATGCAGTGGAAACGGCACAGACGGCAATACGCGCATGGCGCAAATGGCTGCACCTGAAGCTCACCTACGTTGGACACGGCTACCGCGTGAGAGACAGCATGTTCAGCCCAACCGCCAATTGCGCTACAGTGGCCAAATTTGTGTTTCGTGAATGGCGTGGAAGTGCAAAGTTACAGCGTCGTCGTGTGCGAGACATTATCAATGACAAACGCGGTGCCTTGGAGCATTGGCGAGGATTGAGCACGAAGAAGGGAAATTACATGAAATTGGCCTGTCTATATGACCAAACCAGACACGCACGACCTGCCTTTTGCACGTGGTTAACAGTATATACAAAGACATTTGTGGCAGGAGAGCATGCACGTCGTCACTATCTACAGCGTCGGGCTGGAGATGCTCTGAATGTGTGGAGGGAGAAACGAAAGAGATCGCTGAGAATGAATCACTTTTTGGGGAGATGGCGTAGCACGCTTGACTACCATAGTCGACAAGTGCTAAATGCCGACAATTTCTACGTCCGTAAACTATTTGTGGGTGCTCTGCAGAGATGGCGCACCAAAACTGTCGTCACTGGAACTCTCCGCAACTCGGCGCAGGTGATGATCTATCGACACACCAAACAATCAGCGACGCTGTTTCTAAAGGTTTGGCGTGAGGTCACTCGATGGGTGGCTCGCAGTAGCGAAAAGGTGAGAACATTGCGGGCTAATAGAGACGCCCGATTGTCGTTTTCACGATGGAGATTATGGAGGGAAACGCGTCAAGCGGCTGATTCGCTGTATCGATCAAGACTGTTCCGCAATGTGGTGACGGCGTGGAAATTGCGAGTGGATGCTGTCAAGGAAAACAGTAACCTCAAAGAGTCGTCATTTGCAAACTGGCGACGTTTGCTGCAGACAAGATTGCGGCTCCGTCATTATGTGCGAGTAAAGTCACGATCACAAATCAATCTGCCCCGAAGTCTCACGTGGAGCGATGCCTTTGGGAGAGCAGGAATGGCTGCAGTGTTTATGGGATGGCGCAAAATTGCCGTTTTGAATCGACGCGTGGAACTGCACGAGGCGCACAAAAATCGGACCTTAAAGTCGGAGGTGATGAAGGGCTGGCGAATGGATGCTAATGTGGCCTTTTATCTTCGACAGTACACTTTGGTGGTTAACTAAATTTGTTTTAGGAGGCCATGGAGATGCAAAAAACGTACACTGAGAAAGATGCGGGGATTGGCGGGGAAGCGGATAGCGTCCAGACGCGGAATTGAAGGAAAACTCGAGGAGTATGCAAAGGGGAAGGAATACATATGCTATTATCGTGGATTCGAGCGATGGCAGCAGGCCTTTCAATCAAAAAAGATGGAAGAGCATTTGTGTACCCAAAATTTTGTCTATTATCAGCACCATCAGCGATTGAGGACGCTTCAGAAATGGAAATTGGAGACGACCCTCAAAATACTGCTCCGTCTAAAGGATCTAAAGGCCAAAAAAGAATTTTTTGGAGGATGGCATCAATCTGCTTCGCTCGTCTGCAGCAGTCGGGAAACACGAAAAATTTCCAGAGTGTTTTCCCACTGGAGGGAAACGTATCGTGCCAGTGTGGCCCGTCACGTCATCAATGGGAATAATGGCAAGACTCGTCGTCTGCTCTTTGTGTCTTGGCGGACCCGTTCCCGAAAGCAACAGGATGGCCATGCTCGATCCATAGAGTTTATTGGAAACTCCAATCTGCGCTATTATCTGCAGAAATGGCGCATGGAGGCAGCTGTGCATCGCTATCGCGGCCACAGGAAGCCTGTGAATTTTGACCAGCCGCGATACAATCGACGTCCCACCCTCACTTTATCCAGAGATCAGTTTCGCGATTTGGCCCCGCTGAACGATACAGAATTTATCGTCTAGTTACTTTTGTTACGGCTTAAGAAATAAAAGCCAAATCTGTGAGGTTAGAGTAAGGGCTCTATAGGACGCTGGGTGAACGTGTGACACAGAGGCAGAGGCAGAGGATTGATTAGTTGGGTATTTGACGTAGAGGCAGAGGATTGATTAGTCGGGTATTTGACGTAGAGGGTTGATTAGTTGCTGGGTATTTGGGGATAGTAAGACATGTATACATACTATTTATCCCCACTACGCGACATGCGCATCCATACAATTCTAGGATTAGCAGTGGACAATCCCCCTTCCCGTCTGTGGTATTATCGCCACATATGTGCCATATACTTTAATGAAAATATACTCTTGCTAACCAACAGACCCTTTATTGGTATTCCTGATCCGTAGTTTCACAAGGCCCAATTATTGCACATTATAGAGTTTAAAAGACCGAGGCAAATCGTTGTACATTACAGGATTTAAAAAATGGCGTTTATTGCATAGGCTGCGCGGGATTAATTATGGAACAGCGCGACCGAAAGGCCCGTCATGATTCGCTTGCTGAATTAAGAAGACTGAGGACGGAGGGCGGAAATCGCATGGAGACACTTCCACGCACCGAACCGTCCAGCCACGCTGCATCGCAGAGCTCGGATGAGGAGTTTATAGAACATGTGCCCAAGCGGCCCTTTTTCAAGCGTACCGAACCCCGTCTCGACCCCACCGTACTCCAAGACGACGACTACTTTCAATCCCTACTATCCCAAATGGATGCAGAGATAGGTCCAGAGGCGGAATTGGAGACGACAAGTCAGGAGATGGCGCCCGTAAAGCGGGAGATGGAGAGCATTTTGTCGTCCGAGTTTGCGCCGGAAGATGGATTGTTTGAAATGGATGATCGATTGTTGAAGGAGCAACTGCAAATGGTGAATTGGTCTGATTTAGAGGATGAAATGCAAACTGATCAAACCCAAAATAATCTGCCATCGAATCATGTCGATTTGAATGACAAAATGCAAGTTGATCAGACTGGCAAACTTAAAGATGAGGTTCATAGAACCGAAACACCCACAGAAGAACCCTCCGCAGTAGAAACGCCTGTGATTGAGACGGTCCAGATTGAGCCCCTAGAAGAGTCAGCCCCCCTATCAAGCACCTCTGTCAATATCTCCAACGGGGAAGTGGTCAATTTTTATTTCATGGACGCATTTGAGAAACCTAATGGGACAATCTTTCTCTTTGGAAAGGTCCCACAAGGAAACTCTTTTGCTAGTTGCTGTGTGACAGTGACAAACATGAAGCGCAATCTGTTCTTTCTCCCTCGAGAGTGTCTTTTGGACACCGAGGACGAGGTGACATTAAAGGATGTACATGAGGAGATTTCGGCAATTGCCGCAAAATATCGCATTGGGAGGTTTGGCTGCAAAAAGGTGATGCGACGGTATGCCTTTGAGATGGCAAACATTCCGGTGGAGGCGGATTACATCAAAATGGTATATCCCTTTGCTGAGGGACCCATGTTGCCAAAGGATCTGTCGGGGAATTCTTTTAGTCACGTGTTTGGGACGGGGACGAGCGCGCTGGAACTATTCTTGGTGAAACGCAAGATTATGGGTCCGTGTTGGCTCCGCTTCACGCCCAAGACAGTTTCAAAACGGAATGTTTCGTGGTGCAAGGTGGAGATGGAGGTGGACGATCCCAAGAGTATTATCCCGCTGATCAATGGTCCAGAAACGCCCGCAATGACAGTTTTGTCACTTTCAATTCGTACAGTGGTGCATGAAGAGAGCAAGACACACGAAGTAGTCTCTGCCTCTGGTTTGGTATACAATTCTGTGCAGGTGGACGGGAATGCGGGCGGCGAGAAGCCAAAATGCAATGCCGTCTTTTCAGTGGCACGAGAGACGGAAAATCTCGGCTTCACTCAAAAGTTTATGGAACAGACAGCCAATCAATATGGTGGACGGGTAGAGTTGGCAAAGAACGAACGGGCCCTTCTTGGTTATCTGATTGCCATGATCCATCGCAGCGATCCCGATATCATTGTGGGGCACAACTTTTTGGGCTTTGATTTGGGAGTATTGTTGCATCGGATGCGGGCGTGCAAAGTAGATTTCTGGTCTCGTCTTGGTCGTCTCAACTGGAGTCAGTACAGCTATCCCTCTTTCTCATATGTAGATGGCCCAAGGCCAAGCCAGGCTCCACTGAAGCATCATATGCAGAACGACAGGTTGTCAGTGGACGTCTAATCTGTGATACATATTTGTGTGCAAAGGATTTGGTGCGTTGTAAGAATTACAGTTTGCAGACATTGGTGGAAACGCAATTGCAGCAGGAACGTGTTGCAATGGACTATGATCGCGTGCGAGAATTCTTTGCCACACCTGATCAGTTGGTATTCCTGCTGCGCCACTGTGAACGTGATGCCTTTTTCCAGGCATCGCTAATGTTCCAGTTGATGGTGCTGCCATTGACCAAACAACTGACAAACATTGCAGGGAATCTGTGGAGTCGCACCATGGTGGGAGCTCGAGCAGAACGCAATGAGTTTCTCCTGTTGCACGAGTTCCATAGTCAAAAGTATCTCTGTCCCGACAAGGGCCATCAGTACGAAGTGCCTACGCGGGAGGATCAGGAGGAGACAGAGGCCATACCCGCTGCCAAGGGAAAGCGAAAGCCCACCTATGCAGGTGGATTGGTGTTGGAGCCCAAGAAGGGACTTTATGATAACATTGTGCTGTTGTTGGACTTTAACAGTCTCTATCCGTCCATTATCCAGGAATACAATATCTGCTTCACCACCATTGAACGCGATTATTCCACCGGAGAGGATGTAATGCCCACCCCGCCAGAGCCGGGAACGCCGCTGGGATTGTTACCAAAGATCCTAGCAAATTTGGTGGCGCGACGACGACAGATCAAAACGCTGATGAAGGATCCTAAAATTGCCCCGGGTGCCTATGCGCAGCTCCACATCCGTCAACAGGCCCTCAAGTTGACGGCCAACAGTATGTACGGCTGTCTGGGTTTTGCCCATTCACGCTTCTTTGCCAAACCCCTGGCAATGTTAATCACGGGAAAGGGTCGCGAGATTCTACAAAATACAGTGGATTTGGCACAGTCACAGTGTCGATTGGAGGTTGTCTATGGAGACACAGATTCGGTAATGATCCACACGGGTACCCGGAATCTCAGTGAGGCCCGTCGTATGGGACAGCTGCTTAAAAAGACTGTCAATGAGAAATATCGTCTCTTGGAGATTGAGATTGATGGTGTATTTGAGAAATTATTGCTGTTGAAAAAGAAGAAATATGCAGCTGTGATTATGGAGGAGCGTGCTGATGGGAGTGTGAAACGTAGGATTGAGACTAAGGGGCTCGATTTGGTGCGACGGGACTGGTGTCCGTTGTCAGTAAACACCTCCAATCAGGTGCTACAGCGGATCCTATCAGAGACCACTGGTAGCGAGGCAATGGAGGGCGTTCAGCACAGTACCCACGCCAGCGACGAGGTGGAGAGTATTCCTCGCACCCCATACACTAGCGACGAGGTTGTAGAGGGCATCCATAACATTTTGACCACTGTCGCCACCCAAGTGATGACAAATCAAATCCCCTTGGAACAATACATTATCAGCAAGGTAATTAATTGTTTACCCATTTATGTGTTAGAATTTGACAAGGGAGCCTGAGCAATATCATGACAGCAAAACCCAGCCGCATGTAGTGGTTGCGTTACGAATGAAGGAACGCGGAATAGCAGTGCGGGCGGGGGACACTATCCCTTACATAATCTGTGGATCAGCCCGCAAGGACGGGGCACTTGCTGACCACGCCTTCCATCCCGACGATGTGCGCAAGGATCATTTGCAGGTGGACACTGATTGGTATCTTGCCCAGCAGGTTCATCCCTGTGTTACCCGACTCTGTGAGCATTTGGCTGGTACCGATGCGGGTCGGCTTGCCGCCTGTCTGGGCTTGGATGCCGCCAAGTACCACAGCCGAACCATCCCAGCTGGTGAGGATGAAACGGTGCGTCTAACTGCATTTTTGACTGATGAGGAAAAGTTTCGCAATGTGGAACATCTGACCCTGGTTTGTCTGGCTTGTCGGGGTTCCTTTGAATTCCGCAGTCTATTAGTTACAGGTCCTGAGGGACAGACCATTTCGGGACTAGATTGTCCATGCGGTCAACGCATTTCTCCCATTACATTCCATTGTCAGTTGCTTGCGGTGCTCGCCCGGCATATTGCCGAATACTATCTGGGATGGATGGATTGCGATGAGCCCGCCTGTCGCTCCGCTACTCGCCAGCCCTGCGTTTACGAGACACGCTGTTCCGTAGACACCTGTCGAGGGGCGATGCGGCCCCGTTATCCCGCTGGTCGGCTGTATTCGCAGCTATTGTATTACCGGTCGTTGTTGGAGGGAAAGCCCGCCACTGCAGAGTGGAAGGCAGTGATTGTTGAGCATGAACCGCTGCGATTAGAGTTGCAACGGAGATTGGAAAAGTGCGCCTATCCTATTATCAGTCTCGGCGATATCTTTTCGTTTGTTAAATTATAGCCCCGTCTACTAAAATTGCTTTATTCACAAGTCAGTTAGAGTGAGTCGAAATAGTTCCGACAGTGTTCGACTGCAATTTCTGATTCGGGGGCAGCGGTAGCGATAATTTCTCCGCAGATATACTTGAAATGATCTTGCAGGTCGCCAGTAAGAAGGTCCAATTCACCGGGCAGTTGATTTAACAACTTGCTGTTACCCTCAATTCCCGTATTCAAGATGTCGTTGAGGTCGCCCTCCATGGTGTTACCCACTTCATTAAAATGACCATAAATACTCCCATATGCATCTTTGCAAAACGCTGCCATATCCTCACTTTTGATGAAAAACTGTGCCGCACACAACACTGGTGCCCTGATAACCATTAGCGCCTGATACGCCGACCGGTGAGTTTCTGGTAGGGCGTTAATCAGATTGCTATAGCGCTGCAGCATTGAAAAGGTGGGGCGAGCAACATTGGAGTCGGCGACAGAAAGGCAAAAGGCCAGTTGTTTAAGCGGCGCCGTTGGATTAGCATACAGCTTGCTGCAACGATCGGAATATGAATTGCGTCCATCGGGGGAGTTTAGTGCTCTTAACACATAGTGGAACAACTCTAGATACAGCAGGCAATCTTCGTAGGAGCCATCCGCACAATAAGTTTCAACATTGATGGTTTCCAGAGTGCTAGTGTATTCATCAATCATAATCTTATCAATGTTCATAACTGGCTTACATAGACGAAGGTATCGTCCAAGATCATCTGGCTTGAAATTGGAATGGAGTAATGTAAATTGCATGGCACGTTTATCTGGCTCGTCGATGTGGGCAACCTCGGCGTCAATGGCAGTTCCGAGAGCACCATCAATGTCTCGTAGTACCCCATCGTCATTATGAGCGTCCAGCACACCAGGCACACATGATGACGCGGCGAGTACAGCTGCCGGCAAAGCGATCAGAGCTGCTGTCCACCACATTGTCGGATGAGCTGCCCGCGAGGCAACTTCTATAGGATTGGCCCACGCGACAATCACCAATAATCTTTCAGATTGGAACACCAATGAGATGCGCGATATTTTTTACTTTTATACACGTACATAATGTCAATTGCAAAGCTTCTGCATAGACGCACTGTAAAGTCGCTCACTACCGATGGTAATTCTAGCTGAGAGACTTGTTCATAAACTTGCGTTTTGAGAACGCCATCCACCAACGACTCGGCACTTTGGCATCTTGCGCATATACTCGGGCTAATAATCTGTTGACAGTCTCGTTCCTCAGACTTGTCAAATACGCTTTTAGCTGTTCACTCTCTCGACCTGCTGCTGGGAACATTCCATTCAATGGGAATCCCGCCTCTCCAGGCAATGCAAATTGACTGGGCAGGAGGGTGCGCTGGGCGTCGGAGAGGGACATGTCGAGACGCAGACGAGCCAGACAGTCGCCAATGTAGAGAAGAAGATAGACGAGGGTGCGGTCTGAGGGACCACGGATTTCAAAGGTCTTTGAGAAACAGTTTGGACGGAAGAGATCGAGGGCCTCGTCAATCAAGTCGTCTAATAGTGGGCAATAAATTAGGTAATAATACGATTGGAAGAGCCCTTTTGCAAAACTGGTGTCGCCAGTCCCGCTGTCACTGGGCCAGCAGTCTCAAGAAAGGCAGAATGGATGGCCTACACCCACATAACAACACTCCGAATAGCCATACCGGCATTGTCGCTGACAGACCGGGGTACCATGGCTCGTCGTGGCCGAACCACCAGCAAAGCCGCTCTGCGTGCATCCAAAGTCGATGACGTCGAGGCCAGACTGACCGATGTGCGCACTGAAACAATCACTGTTGGTGGGCCGATAGGAGAGCAGAGTGATGCGCAGCTGTTCTTTGTGGACCAGGTCGGAAGTGATGAGACTGGGAAGAAGAAGCTGAGGGAAAGAGGACTTTTGGGAACGAAACCTCTGAAGATTTATGAAATTTTAAAGTCATCGTCAAAGGTACCGGCCATTGTGGGTCGCAAGAGCGGCATAGTGGGTGAAAAGAAGCTCGTCGACAGAAAAATCAAAGCAGTTGCCATAAAGGTACCGGTTTTGGCAAAGGCCCCCGAGGATTATGACATGTGGGCGAATCCGGTGGATTCAGTTCGACGAAGCAAACCAGAAATTTCTGTGCGTGCCGTAAAGGTCCCCAAGGGCGGAGCATCCTATCGTCCCACTGATGGAGCACACGAAAAGCTGATGGAGGAGGCTGCCAAGGTGGAAATTAAGAAAATTGAAGCCCACGAACAAATCCAAAAACTAGTGCCCCCCACATTGTTAACGGGACGGTCTTGGTCTGCTGTGGATTTGGCTGTACAAGAAGTACTCACTGGAGTGGCAGTAGAAGACGAAGATGTTATTGGCGATGAACCGACCAGCGAAGCGGCCGTAGTTCCGTCGGTGCAAAGCAAGAAAAAGACAAAGACTGAACGCAATCGCGAGGCAAAACTCAAGGCAGAGGCAGCTAGAATCCGTCTCATAGAGTCTGAGAAGAAAGCCCGTCAAGAACTGATGCATATCAAGGGCATGTCCAAGGCAGTGCGTGCCGAATTGGCCATCAAGGACGCCGTCTCTGCAGAACGTCGTGCCACAAAGAAACGCAGCCAAATACAGACACTGAAAAGACTGGGAAAGGTGGCCTTCACACCGGCGCCAATTGCAGTGCAGATCCCCGAGGAGCTCAGCAGCTCGTTGCGACAGATGAAGACGGAGGGTAATCTGGTGATGGATCGGTTCAAGAGTCTACAGGAGCGGGCGCTCATAGAGCCTATCACTGGGATCCAGCGAAAGAGACAAAAGGCCAAGGTCAAGTTGGTTGATCCCTATAGCTATCGAGATTTTAAATAAACCATAGTGAGTTGTGGATAGAGTGGGTGACAGAGTAATCAAATAGTTTGTAACGATAGGCGGTCCCTGCTGTGGTTGACATGACAAGTCAACAAGTATCACTTGTAACTATACAGGGAAACACGTCGAATCACCCCCTATAATGTTCACGTGATGGGTTTATTGACAAACACTAAAGAGGAGCAATCTGCGAAAAGACAAACAAATTAGACAACGCTGCGATCGCCACTGTATTCTCCCTCGGATGTGCCGCCGCATTCAAGATTTTTCGTTCAAAATCCAACTCGCCCAGAGAGTCGTCCAGTCGCGCTACCGATTGCGCTCGTGGCATTTTCACCCGCGACGCCTTCTTTGATCGGAAAATGGACTTGTCCGCCTGGATCACGTCTGATGTGTTGTCTTTGATGGTAGTCACACGCAACATGTTACTGTACGAACCCGACAACACTGACGTGCCGTCGTAGTTAAAGGCGCATTCGAAACGATCAAAAATGGAATCGTTCTCATACAGATCGCAGAGCTTGGGCTTGATGGCGTCATGGACGGGAATGGTGAGGACGGGATGCGACTCCATGGCCAAATCCCACACCTTCATTGTCATGTAATCGCGGGTCACAAAGTGGCGTCCGTCCTGACTAAATGAAATGTCTGACACGGACGATATCAATTCGGAGAAGAAGGAATGTGCACCCTCTTCATCCTTCTTGAACACTTTGGCATGACGGTCACATAGAGCCGCCGCCCGCATGTCGCAGAGCTTTACATAGCCTTTACTGGTTCCAAAGGCAAACAAGTTGCAATGCTGAGGATGAAAGTGTGCCGTGGTAATGACCTCGGTCAGCTCCTCAATGCTTGCCGGTTTCATGTCCACCACATTAAAGCTCTGCTCCACATTGTTCACATTCCACAAGTTGACCCGCAGGTCATCCGCGGACAGGAACGTTTCCTCATCCGAATTCAGCGAAATGCTATGGATATGGTACGCATGAGCATTAGAATAAATCCGCTTTGGGGTTGCAGCAATTACTGACTCTCTGTCCACCAACTTGGGAAGCATGAGAGGCAGCCGGACATCGGTACTGACCAGTTTCTGTGCCGTCGACATGTTGTTCTCCACCACCGCCTGCACTTGGCGTTCCTTTACCTTCCATAGTTTGACCGTCTTGTCGTTGGTTGTCAGCAAGAAATGCGAGTCGTTGGTGCGCCGACACCAGACAATCTTGTTGATCTTTTCGTTTATTTCGAGGCTCTTCAGGTAGTCGAATTCCGGCTCATGGCTTTGGAATTCCGTGTAGAAGCGGTATTCGCAGCTGCGCTTCGTATTATTCCGCTGGAAAAGCACAACGCGTCCTGCGCGGTCACCCGACGCCAAATAGTCGCCGGTTCTGTCAAACTTTACTGTAGAAATGACGTCCGCTACACGGGATTAGCAGTCTGATGAACCAAGCTCTTACCTTCGGCGACATCAATAGTGTCGCTCTTGTCACCGAAACATTGCGAAAACTTCCATGCGTCCTCACTGCTATTGGGGTCAGACTGCATCTCGTAGTCTGGCTGCCGCGGTGCAGTGTCAGGACAGCCGTGGAACGACCAATCAAACAAAATATCCATTTATCCTTTCTTCACCATGCAAAACGGACTAGCAGCCGTGTTTAATGTGGTCGTTATGAGTGGTTGATTACTGTAAGAGTAAAGGTGGTTCGGGAAATGTGTTTACTATAATCGAGTTACTTTGCTTTCTAAGATAATACAAGTGGATCCGGAGCCATTTTCAAGGTGGTCAAGTTAATAGTGGTCATCGAAATACAAGGGAATCGGGAGCTATGCTCAGTGTGACCAAGTTACAAACTTTGTTTACTGGGATAAAATCACTTGATGGGGAACCGTATTTGGGTTGTCAAGATACAGGCTTTATTGATTGCTGGGATAGGACCAATGGGTCAAGGGAACAAAACTTTCCTTGATACTGCGCGGTGACACCCATCGGTACAAATTAAGTGCACTTCCGGCCTTGTCATTGGTGCCCGACTGACGTGCTCCTCCGAATGGCTGTTGCCCAACCACAGCACCGGTAGACTTGTCGTTTATGTAGAAATTCCCAGCAGCGTGACGAAGAACCTCGCTAGCATGGGAGATGATGTTGCGATCTTTGGCGAAAATGGAGCCCGTAAGTGCATATGTCGATCCAGTGGCAGCAATGTGTAGCTAAAAGTCAGCTGATAAAACAGGGCTTACATATTTCTCATATTCTGCTGCGGGGTACACATGAACCGTTAGGACTGGTCCGAAAATCTCTTCCTTCATCGTCTTGAACTCTACATTGGTGGTTTCAATAACAGTCGGCTCGATAAAGTAACCACGTGAATCATTGTACTTTCCACCCGCAATAATCTTTGCGTCCTTGGCATCTCGAGCAAATTCAATATAACTGCGAATCTTGTCAAAGGCAGCGCGGTTCACCACCGGCCCGCTAAAGGCAGTAAACTCTTCGGCACCTCCTTGTGTAATAGTACCCAATTCAGTTTGGAGCAACTCGCGGAACTGTGGCCAAATGCTGTCTGGCACGTAAACCCGGGAACATGCAGAACATTTCTGGCCCTGATACTCAAACGCAGATCTGATGGTGTTATAAACAGCATTGGGTAGATCGGCGCTTTCATGAATGAAATGGAAATTCTTCCCTCCAGTCTCGCCCACGAGTCGGGGATAAGAATGGTATTTGTCAATGTTGTTGCCAACCTGTTTCCAAATCTTCTTAAAGACATCGGTACTACCCGTAAAGTGGACACCGGCAAGCGCAGGATGGTTTAGAAGAGCATCGGCAGTGGAAGCGGATGGACCGGGAATAAACTGAATCACACCATCTGGCAGACCAGCTTCCATCAGCACATTGTGAATAATGTAGTTGGAAAGGATGGCCGATGAGGAGGGCTTCCAAAGAACCACATTGCCCATTAGAGCAGGCGCTGATGAGAGATTGCCGCCAATTGCAGTAAAATTAAAGGGAGAAATGGCCACTACAAAGCCCTCCAGTGGTCGATATTCGACCCGATTCCACGTCCCCGGTGAGTTTTTGGGAGGCTGTTCCGAATAGATCTGGGCAGCAAAGGCACAATTGAAGCGCCAAAAGTCGATCAGCTCCGCAGCAGCATCAATCTCTGCTTGCCATGCATTCTTGCCCTGCCCCAGGATTGTGGCCGCCATCATTTTGTAACGATAGGGGCCGCTTAGGAGATCTGCTGCCTTGAGAAAGATGGCAGCGCGCTCATGAAATGGCATTGCCTCCCATCCGGCCTTTGCTTTCATGGCTCCATCAATTGCCTCGTTGACAAGCTCTGGACTGGCCTGATGATAGGTGCAGAGCATGTTCTTGTGATTAGCACATACTTCTTGCTGGGCCAGGTTCTTTGTAAATATCTACAACGGCATTATGACTGCATGGATTGTTGTACTTGCCGGCCATTGATAACGCACGGCACTTCATGTACAGTAGCCTGCATCTCCTTAATGGCCTTTTGCAACTCGATGCGTTCCACACTATTCGGAGCATAAGTTTTCATGGGCTCATTTTGCACGGCAGGAAGACTGAAATGTCCCAGAAGAGCCGCAGATGTGGGGGAGGTGTGATAAGCGGTGGGGGGAGACATTTTCTTCAAACTGGGAGTAATATTACCAGCCCGGGTCCCTAATTTACGGCAGATTTCCCTTCTAAATGGCAGCATTAAATTTTAAGATCATAAAATTAGTTTTGGTATATGAAAACCAGCAAATAAAAGGATTGACCAAATTGGTGACAAGCACCTATTATATCTCATAAGTCACATCTCGTAGGTCATATCTCGTAGATCATATCTCACAAGTCGTAAACCGTATCCCACAAGCCATAAATCATATCTCGTATATCACCTCCCACACTCCACATTCTACATTCTACATTCCATGTATATGGGGATCAGTAACATCAAGAAGGGGTAATTACTACAAATCCAAACAGATCACAACACCAACATTGATAATTATTAAATACTCGAATCATTAATTACTTGTCTTCATCGTCATCATCCACCTTGGGCGCCAGGTAGAATCGGATGTAGCCCATATCTCCAATGGGGTACTCGACGAGCATGGGACACTCGTTTGAAAACTCCAGCCGGACCGTTTCGCTTAGTGGCGTGGCCTTGGTGAATTGGGTCAAAAACTTTAGCGAAAAGGACACATCTGCGGGCTGTCTCATGCTGATGGACACGCCCTCCTTCTTGTCCACTGGCGCGGTGGAACGGATGGCAATGCTACCGCTGCCAAGCTCTCCCTTGACGCCAAAGTTGATTGATTCCTTGGTGGCATTAATGGTGACAGACTCGCCGACGGCAGACAAATCACGACAGACGCGCTGCAACTCCTCGGAAGGCATCCGAACAGTGACATCGTAGGACATGTCCGGCAGGGCAACCTGTTCCACATCCAAATCCATCAGCTTGAGCTCATAATCCGACACGCGTCCTGCATTTGGCGCCTCAAAGATGAGATTCAGTGACTCGCCATTATCGTCGGCACGCAGAGTGATTGCGTCATCATTAGCAGCAGCACGGATAATCTTGGAGAGACTGGCCATGTTGATTCCCACGGGAATGGTGCGGTCGCAGCGGTAATTGTCAAAGCCGTCAGCGCGGAGCAGCAGAGAGACGAGAATGACGTGAGCACTGTCCATTGACTGCAAGGTAATGCCAGACGGCGTGAATTCAAAGTTGGCCTCATTGACCAAGTCACGGAGGGAGTCGATCACCTTTTTCAGGACGTTTCCTTGCGCAAGACGAGCTTCAAGCATGCTTTAAGAAAGAAAAGCTACATTTTTATTACTGAAATTCCCGCGCAGCTTAACAAATTCATTAGTGTCAATGGGGCCCTTTGAAGACATGAGATTAAAATTTATGATATACCCCTCGACGCGTATGAGCTATTTTACGACCATTTTATGAAATACACTTTATAAGGACACTTTAAAAGATTCCTCTGGAAGACTGACTACCTTAAAAGTCCGATTTATAAGACCGCTTTATAGGGCCACTTTATTTATGTGGGGGTGAAAACGATTCTCAATTGCTGAGCTTGGTTGAGATCCATTGATAGGTTCTTCACGTGGAGTTTGTACTGGCTGGTCTGCGCGTCGACCGAAATTTCCTGTGCGTTCAACGCAGCACAACTCACCTCTCGATGCAGATTAAAGGTAGAGAGAAGCGTGACGGAGACCACATTTTTGGCAACTCGATAGCCAAAAGTGCCGTATACATCCAGCACACAGCTTTGCTGATCACAGTTTACAGCAAATTCGATTAATGAATAATTGTTGCCCGGATCTGAGGAGATGCCGTTGTCAAAGTAGACATGGCCCCATGCCTTTCCCTCCAAGGTCAGTGCCACCATTAGGTGATAGTCTCCCAACTGGGTGTCACGGATGGTCAAAGCCGGATCTTGCTTTAGGATCACATGTCCACCTCTGAACAACACGGGAATTGTCTGCAGATCTGCCGCCATGTGCACTGGATAAAGCCCTTCCTTCACCAGAACTGGCGCATTTTCCGTCTCCACCAGATCATACCACACGCCAGGCGGCAGTTTGAACTGTACACTGGTTGTGCCGCGCTTCAGGACTGGTGCCACCAGGAGCGCACCACCGACCATGAACTGCTCGTCATTGTCGTAGAGTTCGGCAAAGGTGGGGAATTCAAAGAACAGCGGTCTAATCATTGGCTGGCCAGTCTTGTGGGATTTGTAGTGCAAAGTGTACCAATAAGGCAGTAGGGAATATCTCAATGCATAATATTTGCGGGTGACTTTGGCAACTTCTGTCCAGCGATAGGGCTCCTGTGGAATGTTCTCAGGTCGTTCAGCGTTATGGTTCCTGGCAAAGGGCATGAACGCCCCTAATGCCATCCATCGTGCACAAAGCTCTTCATTTGATGCATCCAGAAAGCCGCATAGATCGGCCCCCACCATTGGTATACCAAACAACTGGAAATCAAAGACACCAGAAATGCTCATTTTCATGTTGGCAAAGTCAGAGTAATTGTCTCCTAACCAATGCGCTGTGAATCTTCCACTCCCGGGGAAGGTGGAACGGGTCAGCAAGAAGTGGCGCCGCCCGGGTTCCAGCTTCTCCAGTGCCTTTGCCGTGCGCTGTGACTCGGAAAATCCGTAAATGTTGTGTACGGCAAGATGACGAGTTCCATCGACATGGCGGGCATCCATGCTTATCGTCTTACTGAACAGCTCCACTTGATTGTCGGCGTTATTGATGGCGAAAGATGGATAGTTAAGGGTGTAGTGGTCGTGGCTAGGCGGAGTAGGGAACATGTCGCGATGGCCATTACTGAAGCAGGCAGGCTCGCTCATGTCGAGCCACAAACCCGCAAAGGGAAGCAGTTTCTTGAAATCGGCAATCAGATTGAACCAGTAGTCATCTGTGCGCGGACAGAGAAAGTCGACAAAATGGACAGGTCCGGGCCAAACCATTCCCTCATAATATTCTTTTTGATCTTGGTGAGAGTGGCCGGATCGCAGGAAAATGTCCGCCTCGACGCCGCTTCTGTAGGCAGGCAGCTCCTCCTTAATGGTCACTCCGGGATCGACAATGGCCACCACAAACCGACCTGCCCATTCTTGATCGTATATAAAGTTCCGCGTCGCTTCGGGTGGATAGGTGGCGTTGTCAATGGTGAAAATATCCTTATTGTCCATGTAACTACACAATTAGATCCACTGAGATCAGTACTCAATGTCAAACCAAATGCCATCCAGAGGAATAGAGTGTTCCTCAAAGCCCTTTACTATCGCCTTCCACTCTTCCAAAGTCTTGTAGCCATAGCGGCACTGATGCAGTCCAAAGAACTTTGGTTCCATCAACGGCGGTCGTCCGATGATCCGAGTATACTGTTCCACCACTTGATCGGGGGTTGGTCCTGCAAAAAAGTACATGTCAATTGCCCCACCCAGCATCCGGTACACGAGCGCATCTTCGGTCAATTCCACCTCCATTGGATGACTATTCAGCATCAACACTCCGTGGGCCTGGCCATCGGGACGCATTTCCATGTAGAACGGATGGGAGCCATAGGAGTTCTGGTCCTCCAAGGCGGGCGTGTCTCGTGCATTCATGGCCATTCTTCTCGGGGCTCTTCTGAAGCGACTGGCGCGCTCACCCAATCCAAAGATGTAATGATTCTTTGAAAGAGACGTTCCCAACTGCACAAAGTGAGGCTTTACAATGATCGAGTCAAAAGGGTCGGCTTCGGATCTTGCCTCGGTAGAGAACAAGACGGACTGGTCCTCGCGACGTCTAACAGTAAATTGAAATGGATCATCTTGGAGCTCAATGTCCAGTGCAAGATAACTGGGTTCGTCCCAGGAGACTAGCGGCATGGGATAGCCGGAAGTTTCTCTGTACAGATAAGATGGAACACCAGGATGGTTGGGACCGTCGATCCTGAGATGGATAATATCGTGCAGTTTTTCAATCTGCACTTCCAGCGTTCTCTCTGAAGTCGGATCAGATTCAGGCCAACGATGGCGTAGTACATACGAATCCGTCCCAGCGCCCCGAATGCCGGCGATCATTTGGTACTTGGGCTCAATGTTCTGTGAGTGGAAGCACCACGGCACACCTGCACGACTGGATGGTGCTGGACGCCAACAACAACCCGCTGCCTCGCACTCTCCCTTACTGGTGCCGATATGACCACAGTCCTTTCTTTCAGTAAACAGGACTGCGCAGCGTCGATCATGGCTCCAATCCGTGCTCTCAACCTTCAGCCACATCGAGGCCATTATAGTGAGGGCCATCGGGAACTTCATTGCAGAGATGGGACACGGTGATCCTCCGTCTAGCAACACAACTGGAAGATTAATGAAGCATTTGCTTAATTTGTGCACATCCAAAGAAACGAACAAATAATTAAGCGGACTAGCGGTAATGGAGCTCAAGATTGATGTCTCCGATGCCGCATATGTGGACAAGGTGACCTCTGACAGCATCATGTACGAGTTGGTGCCACGCTACAACGTACAAGTGCATTTTTGTTGACAAGCGTTCTAGTTGGAGGACACTTTACCCGCTGTCAGCACCCGTCCATCCTGGCTGACAAGTGCTTGTGTGCGTCAATCTGAACAGCTAGAGGTGCTCCATCGACATCTTTGTCGAAAGCACCCGCACCTCCTCTTTCCCTCCTTCCCCATCACCTCTCGCAAGTCCCCTGGATGGGGCACTGACGCCCATTTGCAATCAATGCGACGTCGTCTCGAGCGGTATTTTGGACGGTTGTTAGGGAGGGAGGAATTGCAGGACGAGTTGGCATTGCATGATTTCATGACTGAGAGAGAAACGGTAAAGAAGGATAGTCGAAAGAGCAGTCTGTGGGAGGGTTTGTCGCTGTCACGATGGTTTTCAAAGGGAGACACAGTAATGAGGGTGCCCGAGGATCGGATTGCCATCTACAAGCCTGAACATGTCTCATTGCCAGAACAGGCGCAATTGCAAGAGTCACTGGATAAAGTGATTAAGGTGAGGCAGAATGCCTTGGAATCAGTAGCCCTTTCTCTGGATTCCACCGTAGAGGCCATCCAACGGTACAACATTGCCATGGGACAAGTGAGCAAGAGCATACAAGATGTCACCAGTGCCCATGTAAGACACTTGGTTACAGATTCAGACGTCTCGGATCGCTCATCCTTTACCCGAACCTTTCAAGACGACATGCGGTCGACAGAACGGCGTTTCCGCGAGCTGGGAGACCGTTTTGTCGACCTGTCTAATCAGATCCAGCCTGGATTCCAGCGGATGCGCAAGGTGCTGACCGAATCGGTATTAGAAGTCTCGGCGGGACAGATGAGCGAACTGGATAATGTCCGTCAGTACGTCAATAAGGAGATTTACGCTCTGCGTCGCTATGACGAACAGGTGGGACGAAGACAACATGCAGTGACGCGACGTAGATCCATTGTCGATGCACATCTCGAGGCCCGCCTCAATGCTGCTGTGGAGGAGGAGACTAGCGAGGAGGAAGCTCTGCGCCAAGAATTTGAAACAAAAGAACGGCATCTAGGCGAGGAGATGCAAGTGTATTGGGAACAATCTTCAGAAGAATTCTTTTCTGCGGTGACGCAAAGTATGCGGATTGGCTGGGAGGTTAGCCGAGTTAATGTAGATACTCTAAAAGCATGGTTCCCACCCACAGATGTATAAAAAAGCGATGAATCGACCAATGTAAAGTTTATAAGGCAGTATAGTCAAAGGTTTGCAGTATAGTAAAGAGTACTATTCCTAATCCATGACCGCACTATCGCACCTGCACATGTGTCTTATCAGCCAGTAGATTTGCTTCGGTTTAGAAACTTACTAACGGGCCCCACACCACAGTATATATAAACTAATTTTATTGATCTAACCATCCACGCCGGAATGTTACTCTTTGGACTTTTTCTCCTTCTTTTCCTTCTTCTCCTTTTTTTCCTTCTTCTCCTCCTTTTCCTCAGAGTCAACTTCCATCATTTTGGGGTCGGCCTTGGGATTAACAAATGCGGGATTGTTATAGTCCTGGTAGTTGTTCTTCCAGCTTTCGGGAGTCTCCTCGTTGGTGTTTCCAAACTTGTCCAACTTGCCATCAGTGACCATCTTCTTCTTCTGCTGGGCGTGTGGGCCAAGTCCCCATTTGCGGGGATAAGTATCGCGTTCCATAATGACGCGCTTAATTTTGGCAACCACTCCGTGATCGCAAGATGCCATATCAGCCGTGGCCATTTGGGCAATTCCAAGGGCAACTGCCTCTCCCTTTGTGGTCATTAGCACAACCTCCTCATCCACCTCAATTCCCGACTCGAAACGGAGCAGACCGGGGAGCATCAGCTTGGCACCATAGCAAACCGCATTGACAGCAGAATCCTTCAGGACCAGACGCTTGAAACCCAAAAGAAGCGATTCCAAGGGACGGATGACGCGACGAAGATAAGTCTCATCACGAGTGGTGTCATACAGCCATTGGGCATCGAGAATATCGTGCATAGTGACCATGTCGTCATTCTCGCTCAGTGCACCAGAGCGCACACGACGCAGTTCCTGCATATGCGCACCCACCTTGAGCAGCATTCCAAGATGCACACAGAGAGTTCGGATGTACGTACCGGCTTCACAACTCACCCAGAAGACTGCCAAGTTGCGTTCCTCGTCGTATTCAATCAGCTTGGACGAGTGGATGGTACGAATACGCAGCTGACGCTTAACCGCAGAGATGAGCGGGGGACGTTGGAAAAGAGCACCAGTAAGGGTCTCCAAGGCTCCTTCCAGGGCACGCTGCGACTCGATTTTCTCGTGGAAGCGAACAACACAGACGTACTCCTTTCCTGCGCTCTGCTGCGACTTTACCAAACGAGTGGCACGGTCCGCACAGACAATAAGACATCCAGTAACCTTGGGGTCAAGGGTACCAGAGTGTCCCGTCTTTTCCACACGCAGGATGCGGCGGATCCAGGCAACCACTTCGTGGGAGGACGGGTTGGACGGCTTGTCCAAGTTCATCACTCCGTACTTGATGTACGTCTGGATGTCGCGCTTCAGCGGGCTACATCCCACCGGGAGGGGCGTGTAGTGACCAGTGCGAACATTGAGCTTGTCGTAATTCTACACCATAAGTCTCACAAATGTTGGCGTACTTTGAGCAGCAGAGGCCAGTTTGATGTATCAATGGTCGGAACCATGGATTGCGGCTCGATGCGGTCTCCCACCTCGACAACCGCCTCCTTTTCGGCCTTGCGTTTCTTCTCTCCCATCCTGTCGAAAAACTCAACCCTGGTCCGTATTTGGTTAATGCGAAACCATTTTCCTCTTTATTATTATCGAGTTTAAAGCAAAATCATCCTCTAAACAAACGCAACTGTTGAATTGGGAGCGAGATGCCATTGTATTAAAAAGCGTACCCTTTTTATGGGTAGCCACCGTCACTAAGGCTAGAGGGATAGTCGTATGGATTGGAACCATTAATCACAAGCGAATACCGTCTTATAGGCTTTTTATCCTTGGTCCGCACATGTGGTTACTCTCTCATCACCAACTAGTTTTATAATCACCAATAACTGTCTTTAATAAGGTTGCTGTGAGGGTCACTTTTTTTATTAGACGCCATCAAGCAATTCGGCAATATCCCAAAGCTTTCCCAATGCGTTTCCGCTCGGCAATGGCATTGTGGCATCAACAGAATAGTACCATCTCAAAGTCTCAAAACGGTTGTTCAAGCAGGCATTATTGACATCTTGCTGGCTTATCTCCCAGTTGGGGTGAAACGACTCTTTGCAGCCGCCGTAATATTGTTCTATGACCCATTCAAGAATCTCAAAGTGTCCATCTCTACAGGCTCTTTGTAGCGCACCCGAGCTTGGCTGAGGCATGTTGGGGTTGGCAGATTTCCACCATTTCAAAACGTCTACGCGCCCGATACAGCTAACATGATCGAGATCCGCCTGGCTCACTATCCATTCAGGTTGGCATGCCCCTTGGCGACCTCCGTGATATCTTCCCACGACCCAATCGATAACATTCATATAGTTGGAAATGTGAGCTTCCATCAATGCTCTCGAGCTTGGTCGGGGCATGTTGGGATCGACAGAGACCCACCATTCCAAAATGTGCAAGTGTCCCATCTGGCAAGCAATATCGACATTTTTTTCACTCAACTTCCAGCCAAGCTGCAATGAATATATGCATTGGAGGGCCGTCGTCTCGCCGTATTGTACTAATCGAGATACTGAGTCTTCAGAGGGCACCATATTTATCTTCTCTAAAAGGAAGGGTAATATAGCCCGTGCACCCAGCGTGATTGCATAGTCAAGGTCTTCCATACCTGGTTTCCACAGCTCATTGTCAATGAAAAGCTGGAGTGCTGGAACATTTCCAGCCTTAAATGCAGGACACAAGCGGAACGGACCAACATACCCCCACTCTAATAAGAACCTTGCAATTTGCACAGAACCCAACTGTATCAGATCGACAGAATTCTCAATAAAGATGTATGGATCGCTCAGAGTCTTTGCAAGATTGACAGCGTCACATGCTGCCAATGCGGTTGGGTCAAGTACCGCTTCCTGCAGCTCAACTGGCAAGAGTTCAAGAACTACCGGATTGTCGGCAATTAAAATTGAAGGGGTATGCTCCTTCCAGTCTATGGCTGGGACGAAATAAGGATCAGGGCACCAATACGACTTGTAGCGCATGGCAGAGTAGCAGGCGTGCTCTTCAGGTGTTATGGTAAGCGTGTCGGTGAGGCTTTCAAGGAAGCGTTCGTCGCCCTTATGAACTGCTGTCTGAACGATAGCTTTAAATTCGCCGAGAGTGCGACCCTTGGGAAAATACCCAAGCGGCGACTCTTCATCCCAGTTGCCTGAACCCGATATGGACTCGAATGACGAACAAAGGCATAGCGCAGTCAGTAATATATTCATGCTCAACGCAAGGTTTGATTCAGTTGCCGCGTAGCAGAGGAGGCGCCTGGACTTTACTACTTTTATTAAAAAGTAACAGAATGATTGGTCAGTTCTTGTCGGGAATCGATTGATTCGAGCAAGAAATGTTGAAGACGCCCAATAAGATTAAAGCGATCCCCTTCTCCCCTGTTTAGGCAATAATCAGATCGTACCGGGGAATCTGTAAGGGGCTTGCCAGTAGGGAATAAAAGAGCCTGTTAAACAGTATCTGCTTGTCTGGTAAGACTGATAACGATCCCACGATCCCTTCCAATCTTGTTAAGGATGGCGGCCTATAAAAATGCCACATGCTTTACTAACACTACTTTTCCTTCTTTCAACGCAGTCTGATCAGCGAGCTCTCATCCGCCCTGAAAAATACGTGGCATAACTATTAGTGCGAGGTGGTAGGCTGATCGGCAGGTTTTTTATTAAGAATGAGCCGATGGTAGAGAGGGAGGGCAGAGGTGCGCAGTAAAAACTATCGCGTTAGTCCAACCTATTTGTGTGTGCTAATAGGATTATGGATGAGTATTTGGATTGATAATAAACGAGTTTCCCCCCTATCTGGCAAAGTGCATGATATAATCCCCCCTGCGGCAACACTATCACGCAATAATGGTATAGGTGCAGACCAGGGATCCTAATAAAAATGCATCCAACCTCGCAAAAAATGCTGTTTAATCATTGTGCTGGTCCTATTTGTTTGCAAATTATTCGACAAACAAATAACATGCTCTGTAACACGATTCCCCGACATGTTCCGTACTTGTAACCAATCGTTGCCATACTCGGTCAGACCCTGCACCAATCAGATCGCTGGCTCGCCCAAACAGTAGGAAGTTTCCTTGACAAGCTCGGGTGCCGCGGTGTATCCTCATGAATGAAGTGCATAGGGCGCTGTCGACAGGACAAAATAGCGGTGGCACATCCACAGAGTTTGCCTCCTGTGTTAGCCAGTCCCCGGTGCAGAATAGTGATAATCAGAAATGCGAGCTTAGGCCGGGCCACGATGATGGAGCGCGGAGTGTGGAACCCAACTCTTCTGAAAAGAATTCATCAAACGCCTCCGGGTTGCAAAGTCGATACGGAATGGAACCAATGGGTCTAATATTTGGCCAAGAACTGGAGGAGCCAGAGAAGCGAAAAGGGAAGCATCATGTATTTGCCGGAAAAGAGCCTGCGCGTCCTTCACTGTCAATACGAAGAATCGGCGATTATGACTTGGTAAAGACCCTTGGCAGTGGCAGTACGGGTAAGGTATACTTGGCCATAAATCGACAGACACATGAGAAGCTGGCGGTAAAGGTGGTACCAAGGAATAATCTGGATCCCAGCAAGAAGAATAGTAAAGAGACGAGACAATCGCGGGAGAGGAGGATCTTTAGGGAAGCCGCCATGCTCAACTTGATTGAACACCAGCACATTGTGAATCTGCGCGACTTTTTGATAACAACTGACTACTTTTGCCTGTTCTTTGAATTTGTGGAAGGCGTCCAGCTATTGGATTATATTATAATGCACGGCAAACTAAAAGAGGCCAGAGCCCGAGCGTTCTTTCGACAGATTCTATCAGCAGTCGATTATTGCCATCGGAATTCCATTGTCCATCGAGATTTAAAGATTGAGAATATCATGGTGGATGAGAAGAGTGGGCACTGCAAACTATTGGATTTTGGCTTATCAAATTTCTACAATCCGGATGAATGTTTAAAGACATTCTGTGGTTCCGTCTATTTCGCAGCCCCCGAACTGCTCTGCGGACGTTTATACACGGGTCCCGAAGTGGATGTTTGGAGTCTTGGTGTCATCCTCTTCACCTTGGTCACGGGCAGGGTACCATTTGAAGACAAGAACATTGCGGCCCTGCATGAGAAAATCAAGTCTTGTCGATATAGCATTCCAGACTATCTGAGTCCCGGATGCAAAGAATTACTGGCGAGGATGATATGCAGGGATTCTGGACAGCGGGCCACAATGGATGATGTCATTTTCCACTCTTGGGTCAACGAAACGTATGGAGAAGTGCCAGCCTATCTCTCTCCCGAAAGGTTTCCCATCGACAATGTCGATGACCGGATAGTGCGCTTTCTAGAGAAGGAATTTGATATGCAATACTCGCCCGAAGAGATTCATGCAGTTCTGGAGAATGCTTCTGCGGACTGGGCTGCAGCATTTAATCATCCAGTTGTTTCGCTGTACTTTCTCGCCCGCGACAAGTTGTTCAAAGACGGCGATGGCCTGAAGCTGGCACCGATCCAGCTCGATTCAAAGGAACGATCGAGGAGTCTGAGCTATATCCCAGACATGGCTGGTTCTAGCTCGCCCCTGGAGGCGCCTTCAGAGGCTTATATCCGAGGCAAGAGCCGAACGAGAAAGTCTTCGGCACCAGAATCGAGTGCTGCTCAAGATATTCCAGTCATCAAGGATGACACTATCGAGTGTGGATCCAAGTCGGGAAGTTTTCTTTCCCGTCGGTTCTCCCTCCTGAGCACAGGTCGTCGGAGCAAGGAAAAGATAGCTCCCAGACGCACCCTGTCTCTAAGCGAGCCCAGCAGCTCTCGACCTGGCACTGATTTTCTCGGCATCAAGACGGTTTACCTCAAGGGATTCTTTTCCATCAATACTACTTCTAGCCGTCCTCCGATGGCGATCCGCAATGAAATCCAGCAATATTTAATGCTTCACAATATCCGCTACGAGGATCGACGCTCTTACTTTATCTGCGAACACCGGCCCAGTGTCATAAATAAGGCGGCGCATCTTAACTCGATGGAGCAGATTCATCTCGGACGCGTGATTTTTGAAATTCATATTGTCAAGTTGGCTTTCATCGGACTGCACGGGATCCAGCTGAAGAGGATACAGGGCGATCTGGCCCACTACAAAAACTTGTGTGCACAAATGATGGCATCACTAAAACTGTAATTCAATCAATAGATACCATGGTTCTTCTATTTCTTCAGTGTACAAGATATATCTATCGTGCTGTTGTAGAACGTCTGCAGAAATACTCTAAAATAAAGAAACTCTTTTTACATATAAACTTCAATGGGCAAGAGAAACTCTGGTGTTAGCACAGACGCGGCCAAATCTTCATTTTTCAGAAACTGCATCGGAAACAATACAATATTCCCTTGGATGGCAGTTAACATTTCCAGCGAATTGATCCCAAGCTCGTCATTGAACACGTGTGTCCTCGGTGTCTCGGTAAACCGACGATACTCTTCCCATGTGTCGACACAATCGTCAGGGACACAATGGAAGAGCTCGCGGTAGATCTGCGTGTTTCTGGAAGCCTGTTGCCTGAGAACCTCGACAAAGACGTGCTCAGAGGTTGGATCCTCCAATGCTCGGACCCGTGCATCGGTGGTGTGAAGATGTAGCAATCCAAGATGTTCCTGGAACAAGCGAATCCTCAACTCCCTCACCTTTTTGCTCACCGTCACAGACTTTCCATTGAGGGTAGCCTCCACTTGGCACTCGTCTTCAACCATAATGCACACCTCAGAATCACGGGAGCCCAACATGCTCCGGTCGTTAATGTTGCAAGATCCCATGATGGCCACTTGATCATCGACAATGAGCAGTTTGGTATGGATATAGAGCTGTTCAGTGACGGCCTCTCCTTCAAGATATTCGTACTTTCGGAGAGAGTAAAAGGAAATGTATTGATCAGCCTTGATCCCATGGGATGCAAGTTGGCCCATAATAGAGTACGGTCCACGGCTAATTCCGCTGTACTGTCCTTGCATAACAATCCTCAACACCGACGCTTCTGCCCGGTTGACCTCGGCTTCAAATGCTGGAAGAAGGGGCAGAAAGACAATCACTCTGAACGGCTCGTTCTCTGCGTGTGCTCGGATAATCCTCTCCACCAATGCCTGAGCAATTCGGTTCTTGATGGGGGCAGTTTGCAGTTCAGAACTACGAGAGACAAAAAACTGATTCTCAATGTAGATGAAATGGCGTGCATTTTCAATCTGATGCATGTAGGCATCATAGATGCCATTCTCAGGGGCCGTGCCCATGGACCATTCTGACACTGATCTCAGAACCTGCACTTTTGTAGTCCCGGCCAAGCCCTGTCGTTCCGATTCCTCTGGCAAAAAATCGGCTTTTGGTAACAAAAATGGAATATGAAGTTCCTTGTGCATTGCCTTTTGCTGCTTGACAAAATTCCATCGCTCAATAAAGTGGCGAGCAATATCCCTGGCAGGCGCACCATACACCACGGCCTGGACATCGTGCCAAGGCATTCGGGGAATCTTTTTCCTATCCACCAGGGCGGTAGCATGGCGGGTGACGTTTCGAAAGTCACGGATTCGTGGATTGGAATAGTCGAGTCCCGACCAGATCTGTCGTCCCGGGTCAGCTGGATGATAGTCGGTCAAGGAATGCGCCTGGGCATCATATCGTCCAAAGCAGAGATCAAGACCGCCTGAAAATGCTATCCGTTGATCAATAATGGCAATTTTTTCATGATGCGCCCAATACAAAATGCCGCCCAGGTGGTCAGGATGTCGTTGAACTCTAATGTTTGGATGTAGCTTCTCCAAGGATGACTTTGTGTGATAGCTATTAAGCGACAGGGCCATGGAGAATTCCTTGAATACAATTATATAAATCTTGACACCCTCCCTCGCCTTTCTCTGCAGCAAACGATCAAGGCGCATGTGCGGATGTGCCGAAGCTGGCCTAATCAAGTACAGTTCGGGAGAAACCCACCATCCATGAAGATAGATTTCTTCCTTGGCACTCTGGATTGCCCTCACCAATTCCGTGTAGTATTGCTCGGCGTCTATCAGCCAATCCATCCGACAATTACTCCTCACTGGCGCGAATGATCCAAACCGATGCGGATGACACCATACACATTCAAGCGAGAGTCGGTGGAATGCCTCGAGCCAAAAGTTCATCTGTGAGTTACTCTCTGGACGCACTTGAAGCTTCTTGGCCGAGTTGACAATGGTCACGGTAAGAGGCCTGAGAACGTGATGAGTGTTTTCATTCTCCACAATAATGTGAAAGTTCTTGTCACAGAGTAGCACATCGGTGGGCATCGCCTGATCAACAGAGTCTACAAAGGCAATGTAACTGCTCCGAACAACAAACCATTTTGTTCGGTATTTCCTCCGTTTAGGTATGCAGGCCTCAAAACAAGACCACCAACTCGGGGCCCTCTTTGTATCAAATATTCGGTTCTTCAGGTAGCCTTCCTTAAGCTTCCGGTTCTCATCTCTGCTGATCAGGGTCAAGGTGAGCATGCTGAGTTCTAGGAATTCCAAGAGCTCCGTTGTGTGGACCTGTAAACTCAGCGAAGCAAGCAGATTGGCTAAATAAGTCTCCAGAGCCTCTCCTCTTTCCCTGGCGGCATTTGTCCACGTCTCTGCGGGCTGTTCCCTGATCATTGCCTTGATGGCCGACGCGTCCACAATATATGATAGCTGACTAGGAAAGGCGGGGATGGCACTGGACACATGTCCCTGGAGATGACGGAACATGAACACTGAGTGTAGACGGAAAAAGTCATACACACGACGGTAGATTGTCCACCTTAGCTCGCCGTACCGCAAATCAATTTGATAGAGCATGTTTGGAGTGTACCTCTTGCTGGGAACGTTCTCAAACGAACAGTGGATCCGCACCTATAGGTCAGTACATGTAATTAGGATACCTTGATAAGTGCTAGGACTATAGGGACGCCCTTCCTATCCTCGTCGTCCCGCGCCAGTCGGTACATTGGCACTCTAAATGCGCTCCACAGAGCCGTATCGGAATCTACAAACCGCACCACCGGCAGCTCTTCCGGCGCAGTTTCCGTCGTCTTTGGCGACAGAATTGTCGTTCTAAACTTTTTAAACTTTGCCTTCACCTTGCTGCCCATTTGGCGGAACAGAAACGGGTCATCTGCGGGCGTTTCTGCATCCTCCAAGTCCGTCAAATTCTCTTCTATCATGATAGTCCGTTCATCCACAGCCTCTGATGCTGCGGGTGTGGGGTTTTCGGGCGGCGTACTGAGAGGAACGTCGGCTGAGGGAGATGTTTTTCCCTCGCCTGGCCTTTGCATGTGACTGGCCAATCATCGTAGGGCGTGTTTATTAGCCACTCGGGTTTTTTGAATGATGCCAAAAACCAACAGTTAGAGTGTTATGTAGACTGCCGCGTAGCGGGGAAGATGTCATGGACCAAGTCGGGTGGGAGGAGATGAGAAAAGGTGGAAAAAGAACTTGCTCTCCGTTAACCCTAAAGTTGCCAGGCTATAGATCTCACCAGCTCCAAATACCCAGTTAGTCTATTCCCTTGTGTCAGAGACGACCACCTACATCGCAAGACATGTTTATTAGCTACTCATCCTTTTAGACGGTACTAAAAATTAACATTTAATTATTAATAGTGTTATAGAGACGATCGCCGGCATCACCCAGACCTGGCACAATGTATCCCTCGGCATTAAGTTCGGGATCGAGGGCCGCAGTGTAAATTTCCACATCGGGATGACGCTCCAGGATCATCTTGGAGCCAGGCTCTGAAGCACAGATTGTAAGGAGAATAATCTTGGGAACACCAAAATCCTTGAGCATTTCAATAGTTGCCAATGCCGTCCCGCCCGTGGCAATCATTGGATCAAGCACATAACAAATATCAAACGAATTGCTCTGTGGCAATTTGTTGTAGTATTCTACCGGCTGCAGAGTGGTCTTTTCGCGGAATATGCCGATATGGAGGACAGGTGCGGTGGGGATGAGCTCCAACATTGCTAAAACATGGACATCTTAAATAAACCCGTTTACATTGTACCAGGCCAATGCCTCCGCGCATCACGGGCACAAAAGCAACTTTTTGTGCCAGTCTATGCGCTGCAAATGTTCCAAAATGCCCAGATGGCTACACAAAAGTTATGCAACTCGACCCACCACAATACATTCTTTTCCACACTCGTAGTTAGACGAGCAGTGGCCTGGAATCCTACGTACAAGCCAATCTCATAGACCAGCTCCCGGAACACTTTGCAGTCCGTCTTCTTGTCCCGGATAATGGAAAGCTTGGCGCGGACAAGCGGATGATCCGTAACGTGAATATTCTGTTGCCAAGACATGCTTATCGACGGGGTCATTGCGACGATTCGGTTTTATTAATATTTGGCGCTCCAAGGGTCATGATTGGCGGGGAGGATTTGTCGTCACTCGCGGCATATTGCGATTTTGCAGCGGAGAATGGGGAAACTCTGGCTATCTATGTCAAACGAATGAACAGCTATTGGAAGGATGTAACAGGCGCCCTGCCTGATACTCTATTTTCAGTCCAGCAGCTGCTACCAATCCATTCCAAGATGATGCGCACCATACTAGACTCTTTCTACAGCGAGTATTGTCGCGCCATCGAGCAGCTCTACAAGGGAGCAGATGCCTGTGTAGGGGACGAGAAAGAGTTTTATGAGGCAGCATATGATTTGAAATTGCTCCTGCATTTTGAGAGTGAGGCTATTCCGGTATTTTACAAATCTGTGATGATGGAACATAATCTGCTCTCAAATGAGGATCCAGCATTGGCAGAGTCTCAGCTCTGGAGTGGTGAAAGTCCCTTTGGAGCATTTGGGCTTCCAGATTATTTAAAAGCTCGCTGGATAGAACAGGCCAAGCACTACTGCCACAAGCAAAAGATTGCAAAGAATGCGGGAAGGATATTTGATTACATTATTGATTATCCCAATAGCGAACTTGAAATACTACAACTACATCGGCAATGTGGTAGCCATCTTGATATTACGCTAGTGGCCGTGCTAACGTCGTACACACCTGCTGACAACTAATTGCAATAGATTTGATTCTCGTCTGTTGCATGCCGGAGTGGAGGCAGGGGACATTGCTGGACAGTTGGCGCTCTCTGTTGCGCCATTGAAGCGACTGGATCCCACTGGGTTTATCCTCGACCACGTTGCTTTAAAGGTTAAAGCATATCTCAAGTAGCGACATTTATTTTGTACTAAATTTCAGGAAGCGAACGGACGGATCTCGTGCCGTTTTGCAGGTCCTTCTCGACCTATACAGCGACCCAGATTATCAAGACACGCTGATGAATCTGAACAAGATTGCATTTGACGGCACTGAGGGTGCAGTATTTGAAGAGTTGCCGACAAATTGGGTACCAGATCCACCTGATGCATATGATCGTAACCATCGCTGTCCATATTAAAAGATTAGAGCCAGTGCGAATCAGCTCTAAGCTTGGAACAGTCTTTGATGTTCTGTGCAATGTTTTTGATGGCCCCACAGAACTGGTGGGCGAATATCAGAGCCATTTGGCGGAGCATCTCCTATCGGGAAAAGCCAACATGCTGATACTGGTATATATCTTACGAGGCTAAGCTAACCGATAGACGTCCGAGCTGGAGATTTGCAAGGCGAAGTTGCCGTCTGGGAATTGGGCGCCCTGTGAGGTCATGCTCCGAGATTATGAAACTAGCATGAAGCAATCAAAACTTGGGACCAATGTGCTCATCTTGTCGCATCTATACTGGCCACTTTCTGAGCCAGCCGGTGCTACTAGTGCCTACCTGGACGAAAATCTTTTAAAAAGCATTGCCACCAATTACAGCAAGACGCATCAATCCAGGGAGCTGAGGTGGAAGCCTGATCTTTCCCGCGTTTCATTAGAGATTGAATTTGAAACTGGATCCGTCTCATTCACCTGCTCTGATGCACAGGCCTGTGTGCTTATGCTGATTAGCGATGGGCCTTGGGAGGTACAGAGACTCTTTGACAAACTTGAAAACCAATTCTCTGCCGAGATGGGCCGTTCATCTGTCGAGTTTTGGATCAGAAAAAGGGTTGTACATATGACCGATGGCACAATCAGCCTATGTGAGACGTTTGATGCGTCTTTACCTGGTATGGAACCAGGATGATTTCCTTTGATTTTTAGACTACTGTGATGCACTCATTGCGATCGGGTACAGCGCGGAGGATCGGGTGCCGGCTCTTCCCAAACAGGACGACGAGATGGAAAAATACTGGAGCTACATTACTGCGATGATGACTAATATCGGTGAATTAAAGCTGGATCGCATCCACGCAATGCTGGGCATGTTTGCATCAGACTACCGATGCACATCCGACTCGCTAGCAGCCTTCCTCAATGGAAAAGTGCGAGAGGGACTCTTGGTATGTTCCGGCAGTGGGAGCTACTCGCTCAGCGTGGTACAGTGAGGACAGGTGCAAAAAGGTTCCGTTATGTATCCGGGCCATTGCTTCTGTAATCGATAAAGGGTGCTGCCCAACCAGCATTAGCCGAATCTCCCCTAAGATTCTGTATAGCTGGTTCATCAGTCGCCCACACTCAGCAAGCACTCGTTGTAATCTACCCAAACGCCATAATCGATATAATATCTACACAATTGTATAGAATACAGATGAACGAATGAAGATGGACCACAGGTTTGTTAGTATACAATGGCGCTAATTGGTGCAAAATGAATAGGAGGCAAAATCTGATTGGTGAACGGCTCGCATATCGCGCTGGGATTTGCTGAGAAAGCGCATAGGCGGTCCCCTGTTTCAGCAGCCGTTGTCAAACAAGCAAAAGAGCGACACTCTTTCTCATAGGCAACAGGATGTTTAGCTGGCTATGGTCATTCGTTGAGTGGCTACGGAGTCTCTTCTTCCGGGAGGAAATGGAGATTACGCTAGTGGGACTGCAAAATTCAGGAAAGACAACTCTCGTGAATGTGCTGGCGACGGGCGAATACACAGAAGACATGATCCCCACAGTGGGCTTTAACATGCGCAAGATAACCAAGGGACGGGTGACACTAAAAGTATGGGATATTGGAGGCCAGCCACGATTCCGCAGCATGTGGGAGCGTTACTGTCGTGGAGTAAATGCGATAGTGTTCGTGGTGGACTTGGCCGACACGGCGAAAATGGACATGGCGCGTAATGAGCTGCGGAACCTACTGGAGAAGCCGCAGCTGACAGGGATCCCGGTGCTGGTGCTGGGCAACAAAAATGACTTGGACGGAGCATTGACGGCGGAGCAGCTGGTGGATCGACTGGGTCTGTCGACAGTGGCGACGCAAGAAGTGTCATGCTACTCGATATCAGCCAAGAATCAGGTGAATATTGACATTACGCTACAATGGCTGATGAGACATGCGAAGAAGGAGCAGTCGACAGTGGAGACGGCCCCAGAGTCGTAAAGTATTCTTGACACCTTTACAGAGAGTCTGTAAAATAAACAGTCATATCCGCGACCAAGTGGTCTAGTGTGAGGGGTGGGATAATAGTAGAGTAGGGCAAGTGATGTGGTAGCGTAGGATAAGGGATAGAGTAAATAGTCGAGTAGGCAGATGGAATGTGAATTCCAACATGACGATCCATCCGTAGCGACCAAATCTGCCTTTTAATTACTAAAAAATGGGAGCATGTTATATCATAGCACATGGCGGCATAACACTATTATACGACCCAGCATATCATATTTTCTGGCTAGGAATTAAGAGCCGCTGTCAATAATATTACAGCACACTCAAGATTACTATAATACAGAACAACCGATAACCCACTCATAATTCACTCATAACTCACACTTGGACTAGGCCCAAAAAGGCAAGAATTAATTGTTTACAGATAAAGGCCAAACATACATAGGGGCGTGGATGACAACAGAAGCCGTCGTCAAGCTACACGATGAGCACCGAGGCCACCCCCGATGATCTGCCGCTGTCCACCATTACAATGTCGCCGGGAAAGGAGCCGCTGCGCGCCAAACCGGAGGAGGACGCCGACGACCGTCATGACCGCACCCAATTTGTGGTGGATTGGCTATACCAACATTATGAAGTTAGCGTCAACACGAGTGTTCCGCGGTCAACCGTCTTTAACGATTACACCACAGTCTGTAAAACGCGCAATCTGGAGCCTGTCAATCCGGCCACCTTTGGAAAAGTGATCCGGGCAGTGTTCCCCGAGCTAAAGACACGCCGATTGGGCACACGAGGCAACTCTAAATATCATTACTTTGGGATCGCCCCCGCCGGCACAACAGCAACCCAATTAGTAGGAGAGGGCGGAATGGTAACTACAACTCCAGGGCCAAAACGCAAAATGCGCATTCCAGTGAGCTCTGAGGGGATTACCAAGCCATGTGCACCAAAGGAACAACTCAAGTCACGACCACCGCCCCCTCCACCACTCGAATTGCCATACCATCCGCTGATCCCCGACTTTGACGAGTTTGCGCGGTTTGTAGAGCAGATCTGTCAACCAATCCCCGAAAAGTTGGGCGCTGAAGTGAGTCTAGACATGATGCAGAGCTTTGCACAGCTCTATCAAAATCATATAGTGCACCTATTGCGTCTGATCTCGGCTCGCGAATTCAATTTGGTGGAGATGGCCCTGGGAATGTTCTGGAGCGGTCTTCCCAAGGCGCTACTGCCTGGACTGGACACGGAGGAGGGCGTACGTATTGTCAGCATTGCAGATGACTATCTGTTCCAGGTGGCCATCCACATCCTCGTTCCTGAAGTGCTGGATCCTTTGCCCCTGGCCGTTGCCCAGGCTATTCGTCATTTTGCCCGTTGCATGGACACGTGGCTATTGCAAGTGTTCGACACTGCCATTCCGACGATTATTGTCGATGCCAAACTCGATCTGGCGCGCCGTTTTTGTCAGGTGCTGCGTCGTCGCACGGCCCTCAATCATCTGTCACAGGCAGTACGGGCCATCTTGGGCTCTCCTGACCATCTGCGCGCTATGCTGCATGACTTTGGACAGATTGACTTTTGCACAATCCGCGAGCAAATCCAATGGGTAGTTCCTGGCCAGGAGACATTTCTGGCGTATATAGAAGTGTCCTTCAAGGCGTTCCTGCTGGAGGGTGCATCGTTGCCCCAATGGACACAATGGCTGGAGACAATGACGGAACAGTGCATCTCTGTTGAATTGGTGGCCAATGTGACTCTTGAGGAGGCCGCCCGAACTCTTATGCTGCGTTGGTCCTTCCTCGCCACTACCATTATGCGCGACCTGACCCTCCGCTCTGCCAGTTCCTTTGGCTCATATCATCTATTGCGACTCATCTTTGACGAGTACATTATGCATGTGCTGGAGAAGAAGCTGGATGAGCATCGTCGCGCTGTCGGACTTTTGTCATACTGGCCTGCCCAGCATGACCAGGCCGGCCAAGTTACAGTCCACACCAGCTATGAGACGGCCATGGCTGGCTTTGCCTCAATGGACGAGTTGTTCCGCAAGTCTGGTCTGCTAGCATACAGTCAGCCTGCAAATGATTGTTCCATGCCCTCGACTCCCAAGCCTGGCAGGGGAAACTGTACTGTCCCAGTCACTCCCATGAAACAGTGCTCTTAGAAGCAACGAGTTGAATATGAATAGTTGAATAAATCTATATACAGTGAGGGAGGGTAAGAGAGTAGTGAATAGCGAATAGTGAGTGAATAGTGAATATTGAGTGAATAGTGAGTGAATAGTAAGTGGATCGTAAGTGGATAGTGAATGAAGAGTGGGTAAATATATCCTCCAACATAGTATCCAACACGTACTCTCTAATATACGACAACTACAAGTATCCAGATCTCACAAAGATGTCAATATTTTTAATACTTCTCTACGTAGCAAACGGATATAAGACTATTCTAACATACACAACGCGTGCATTTTAGCGACGATCCGTGGAGCCATTTCCACGCTTTCCAGACATCATATGTTGCGGCCGGGACATGAGAATGCGACGATCACCCTCTCCCTTCCGAGCATCTTGGTTACGGCTCTTCTCGGCAACGCGCTTCATCTTGGTCACCTTCTGCAGCATCTTTCCACCATCCTCACGGAGTCCCAATACGCTGCGATCACGAGGAGCAGGCACCGAGAGCGCACGTCCCTTGGAAACGGCACGTTTCTTTCCTGACGGCGTCGTGTCAATTTCCATTCCGTAATCTTCATGATCATCATTGTCGCCAGCAGCACGCTTGCGTTGCTTAATCCGTGGCACAAGTACTGGACGGCTACTCGTGTTCTTCTGTAGACGCTGCTCCTGGGTGAGGATGCGTTTGCGATCGCGGATCTTTCCAGCCAGCTGACGCAGCTCCATCTCCTCAGGAGTCAACTGGAAGGCCGATTCATCATAAGCACCTGATTGCTCCAACTGTTCCTCCTCAGCCTCCAAGCGCAACAACTTTTCCTCAATCTCCGGATCAATAAAGTCGGCAATGTTCTTTCCGTTAAGAAGCTCGGGGATGTCATCCATGTTCCATTCCGAGTTGCGTAGCATGTATTGCTCCTTCAAGTTGACATTAAACACTCCCGCACCACCGTTCTCAGCTTCAATGTCGCGGGCAAGACGACGCTCAGTTGGAGGAGCAGCACGACGACTGAGTACCTTTTCGGGGATGAATGCTGGACGAGTCTTCTCATCACGCACCTTGGGGGTAGTCAAATGGAGACGATTCAAGACATCGCCAATCTTTTGTCCCTTCATCTTCTGTTCCACTCGCTGGGCCATCAGCTTATCACACGCTAGATTGCGCACATCCATGACTCCCTCGTTAGTGACACAGCTGGACTGTGCAAATTCGTATCCTTCATCCATAAGAGCCTGCAGCAAGGCCCGGTCGTCTGCCTCCATATCATCGGGACGGATCAAGTCAATCTTGTTCAACACCATCAGAATCGGCTTGTTGGCAAACAGCGGCTTGATGCTGTTGAACAGCGCCACCTGCTGGGCAATGGAATATCCACAGGTCTGCGAAACATCGAGGAAGAACATTACACAGGCACGCAAATGTGCCAACGCAGTAATCGACTGCATTTCAATAGTGTTTCGGTTCTCCAGGGGGTGATCCAGGATTCCCGGCGTATCAATCACCTGCCAACGGAGATATTTGTAGTCCATGTGTCCCACAAACAGCGACTTTGTCGTGAAGGCATACGGCTGCACCTCCACCTCAGCTCGGGTCACCTTGTTCATGAACGACGATTTCCCCACATTCGGGAATCCGCAGATGAGCAGAGTGCGGGTGTTGGGGTCAATGCACGGCAGACGGGACAGATGCTGTCTGACCTGCTCCAAATACACCAGCGAGTCTTTCTGTCGCTTCATAATCGTCGCCATACGGCCTAGCGCCGCACGTTTCAGCTGCTTGCAGCGATACAGCGAGTCTCCAAACTTGATAAGCTTGGCATACTCCTTGCCCACCGTCTCAATAAGATGACGGGCCGTGTTAATCTGTCCCAGCGCCAGCTTGTAATGGTCCTTGTCGTAGAGAATGTTCATCAAGTCCGCATAGAATGGATGGATGTCATCCAGACGTGGGAATTCCTCCAGCATCGCCCCAAGCTTGGTGTCAAAGGTTTCTTGGGTGAACTTGACCTTGCGCAGGTAAAAGTCGCGGATACGTCCGATGTTGTAGCCTTTGTGCACTACGGTGGGCGTTTTGCGTTGGGTCCGCGAAAGGACAATGTCCAAAAAGTCGTTCAGCGCGGGCACCGGCTGGATCGACCCGAAACTGTAGCGGTTGCTCATCCTCAAGAACTTTGCAAGGGTCGGGCCGGGGTCTCGTTTGAATATACGCAATGTCCATCTTGTAGATTTGATATATACTAAAGATGAGTCAAGCTTATGATGTATGACATTCGATTTCAATTTCAATTTGAGTTTGGATTTCAACTTGGATTTGAAGTTGAAGTTGAAGTTGAATTTGAATTTGAATTTGAATTTGGATAATGTTCACCATCCTCTGGATGCTCATAACACTGAATAAATCTCTTTAGTACGAAAGACGACAGACAGCTTCAAATTTCATCACTATATACCAACTACGATTTACTACAGTGTTCATAGTACCGAGGTTGTTCGGTTAATACTCGTTTTACGTTGGCCCGCTTTACTAATAGTCCACCTGCATCAAATGTCTGTCACATATGAGGGGCCGCCGGTCATTTGGTACACCCCCCTCTATGATCAGTAGAACACAACATTAGAGGGTTCATAGGACCTAATAGCCATCACTGTCTCCAATAACTTTCCGTCCTCGCCCTCTACCACCGCCACCCGCCGCACTATACTTCACGGCTCACAACAACTTAAACTCGGTCATTTATTAGACGAACAAAACACTACTCATATACGTGCCAACATGTACGTACGAATTACTTCTTGTTCTTGGGGTTCTCCGAGGATGATGCCCACTACACATTAGCATCCGGCACCATGACCATGTCCTTACGTTCTGGGCGGCAGCCTTGAAGGCATCCTTGTGGTTCAGGCTTGGGTTGGACTTTTTCACCTTGGAAAGCTCGCTCTTCATAAAGACATTGTAGGGGGAGGCGGCACGCTTCTCCTTGGGGGCTCCTACAGGTCAGCCCGTCTCATTAAGCTTACCCTTCTCCTTCTTGGAACGCGGACTCTTCTTATCTTTGGCCATTGTTGTCGGATGTGCTTATGGATAGTGATGGATGGCTAGACCGGCTAGTTGGCTTGCTCCACTATACGGTACCCTCGAAACAAAGCAGCCTTTATATATCCCGGCTAATTGAGCGCCTAATTTCCCGCGACTAACATGGTTTTAAGCGATACTATTGGCTGGCGGGCCTCCAATAGAGAGGGACTGGATATGAGGTTTAACCGCATCAGTCTATAGCATGACCATGGCTCATAAACAATGCGAAAGTGGAAACAGTAGAAATGACAAGGGTGAAGGTCAAGGTAATGGTGAGGATTAAATCAAAATACACATCTCGAATCTAGTTTAATTATGTCTCTCTGATTTGAGACTGAATAAATTTCTCGACATCACCGTCCGTGACGATATTGGCGGATGACTTGATTTGCGTCGGTGCCGATGGAGCCTATACATATATTAGCAACACCAACTGCATACCGCTCGCATAATGTCGAGTCCAATTTCGTCATAGATTTGGTCCATGACATTGGCCTCCATATCGTCGTTCCCTTCAAAGAGAGAGTCATAAACATCATCCACTAATTGTTTAAAACAAATGACTGGCATTACTGGCTTCCGATTTCATCTCCATCTTGGAAGATTCGGCCTCATAAGTACTTGCCATTTTCTGCATAGCCCCAACACTCATCTGCTGGTTCATGGTCCCCATCGCCGCCGTCGTCCTGGCCAGTGCCTCTCCCATGACCGCTTGATTTGCTGCGGACTGTAGGTTATTAGCATTCACATCACACTACCCGCGTACCTGAACTGAGTATCCAGCCGTATTTACTTGGCCCTTTACGACCTGGAGGCGAGTCTTTTGTTCCCGCATTCTGACAAGCTGCCTTGCCAAGATCCTAGCGCCCGCCTCATCCCCTCGCTTAGCTGCGGCCCGGATTTCCCCTTCCTACAAGTAAATATGACAGCGCCAAGTATACCAGCTTGGTCATGTCCCGGTCTAGACCAGCCACATCTCGTTCAAGCTCTCTTGAGGTGCCCTTTAGACTCTTCTGCTGTGTCTTGGCGACTTCTAAGTCTCATTAGAGCCGGAAGCAACCACCACACCCTTCGTAGTAGGCCTGTTCCCCCACATGTAGGGGTCCTCGCTGACAACATGGCCGTTAAATATTACAGGGTTTTATCCATGTGCTCTTTGCTATGCCAGATCTATTAAATAGTTTATCAGTATACACCCAAGTATGAGAGTTTAAACAATCCAAGCGCTGCCGGGGCTGCGAAAATGACTTGGAACAAGGACCCTCTGCAAAAGCCAAAACCTAAAACTGCCCGTGGAAAGCGCTTCCTCGACGACCGTGAATCCAAAATTGTCGAAGATGTCAAGGGCTCGATCTTTATGCGTGGCACCAAGACATCTTCCGTCGTCAACGAGGCCCTCTCCGACCTATACTCCCTCAAGAAGCCAGACGCCTTTATGATGTTCAAGAAGAACGCCGTGCATCCCTTTGAGGGTGGCGAGAGTGAGGCTACTCTAGAATTCTTCTCCCAGAGGAACGACGCTGCGTTTGTTATGCTGGCGACGCACTCCAAGAAGCGTCCGGATAACCTGGTACTTACAAGAATGTTTGACCACCATGTTCTTGACATGATTGAGCTCGGAATCGCGGATTTCCAGTCTATCAAGAGTATTGCTGGTCCTACGTGTGCGGTTGGTATGAAGCCTGCCTTTGTGTTCAACGGAGAGCTGTTTGAGCAGCGCGACGAATATAAAATGCTGCAAAGTATGCTGCTCGACTTTTTCCGTGGCCATGTTGTGGACTCTGTCAACCTGGCCGGCATAGAATCTGTCATCTCTGTAACCGCCACTGCAGACAAGGTTCTTTTCCGGGTGTACCGCATCTTTTTGAAGAAATCTGGGACAAAGGTGCCGTTGATCGAGTTGCAGCTGATGGGACCGTCCATCGACTGGGTCATTGGCCGCACGCGATTTGCATCCCCAGAGCTGATGAAGCAGGCACTGAGACAGCCAAAGGAGGCGAAGCCGAAGAAGGAGAAGAACGTCAATACCACTGCGCTGGGTGAGACCTTGGGACGCGTCCATGTCGGACAACAGAAGATTGACACAATCCAAGTGCGCAAAGTGAAGGCTTTGAAAAAGTCGCGGGTGGAAAAGGCACAGGAACAACGTAATGAGGAATAGACGTTATATAAATTGCAAATTTATTCGCGCTTATAGATGGCTTTGCTGTTGATAACATGTTGTTATCAACCAAAGTCACAGAGATACTGCAGTGAGGAGTAGGTGCTATATAAATCGTAAATTTATTCACGCTCTCAGGTGGTTTTGCTATTGATATTATGTCGTTATCAACCAAAGTCACAGAAATACCGCAGTGAATAGTAGGCGTTATATAAATCGTAAATCTATCCACGCTCTTAGATGGCTTTGCTGTTGATATTATGTTGTTATCAATCAAAATCACAGAGATACTGCAGTGAGTAGGCGTTATATAAATCGTAAATCTATCCACGCTCTTAGATGGTTTTGCTGTTGATAGTGTATGGCTCTCACTCAAAGTCACAGGGATATCACAAGAATAAACGGTGTATAAATCGGAAATTTATCATGTTATGTATGCTTCTAGATGGCAAATTTTTTGCTATTAATAGCGTGTGGCTTCCACTCATATTCAACATCGGCCTTTTGCAAGTGGCAAGCCGCCTTGTAAATCTTGTGCAACTTTAGGGTAAACTGCGGTCCGATTTCTTGCATTCTCGCCCTCTCTCCATTCTCAAAAATGTATCGATGCCGGCGCACAAAAATAAAGTCACGTTGATTGTGAAAGGTCACTGCCTGGCGACCGGTAAACTCGGGCACATGCGGGAACAGCGAGACAAAGAACCGTCCCACTCGGTGGCCCAGTTTGGTGACAAAGTTGTTGAGAATGAGTTCCGGCGTGTGACTGGTGGAGCGGCCATGGTTGTGGATTTGTTTGCCGAGTTTGATGGATGTCAACTGGAAGACGGCGGTTGGGCCCTCGGGAAGCTTCACAATGCTCAGCGTATTGGGCACTTTTTCAGATTCGTTGACTATCAACATGTGGGTGTACGAGCGCTCCACTGCACCCTTTACAACCTCACTCACAAGCACATGCGAAGGCCGTTTCCGGTATTCCGCGTTGGGGAAAAAGTCGGATAATTCTTCAGCAAACTGGTGTGTTGGTATATGAGCGCGTCGAGTGGTGGTTATGAGTATCTTTGGTGTTTCACCGTCGACAAAAAAGGATGCAAATTCGTCCGTTGCGTCCATTTGTGCCAGAGTGTCCTCATCCATAAGTTGGTCCGTATCAAAGATCCTCTTGCTCTCTAGCGTCTTGGGCACTTGCTTCTACAAAAATAAGAACGTGCATCGAGTGTTACAGGTCGGTTTGGATCCTTTTCCTTGCGCACCTTTGTCGGTGCCCCTTCATCCCGACGGTTACGGCGCTTCTTTGTTCCAGGTGCCATTTTGGGACCCCTTGTCGATGGATGGTTCCATGTTAAAAGTCAGTTTATCACCGGCACTATTATTTTGGATTACCATGCACATGAACGCTATCGGACAGACCAAAGGTCGTGCTTCTGAGTGCCAAACAGCACTGCAGTGTTGAGAACGGCTATCTAAGGAGATATTGACTGTGATCGACATTATAAAAAGTCAAGATCCCTCATGTTCAGTTGCACCCACTCCACGACAGTTTCGTCCGTGATAACAAACTACATCGTACCGGGCTATATCGCTTGTAAATCAAAGATTAATAATGATGTTCACATTGGCAAAAAGTTCGACACCAGCAGGACTTGAACCTGCGCGGGCAGAGCCCATGTGATTTCTAGTCACACGCCTTAACCACTCGGCCATAGTGTCCAGATGCTGGATAAATGTCGGATTTATAGTGAATAATAAACTGGTTACTAATCCGCAGATATAGTTTCCGTTACTACATTTTCAAAATTTCGGATCCATATAATATATATGCTATATTACTCTACTATACTCTTTCACAATGGCTGATCCACAGGTCCAACCTTCTCTGCTATACTCTTTCACGATGACTGATCCACACGTCCAGCCTTCTCTACTATCCTCTTATGAACGAGAGACCCACCAGGAGGAGACTTTGGTAATGTGGTCCTTCCACACATCCAGGACGCTCTCTTTTGCGGATATGTAAAAGTAGTGGGGATTAACTTTACTGCAGACCTCCACACATAGCACAGGCTCCTTGAATTTTGCACAAATGCCATCCATCCGCCTCACCAGACAATCATCCAGCTTCTCTACACTGGTAGGTTTTGCTGTGTGCTCGTCCTTGTAGAACAGAATAAAGTTATCCTTGATGATGGCATATCGGCTGTTCCAGCGAGATCCCCACACTGATTTTTTGGTGAGGTGGCCCGAGATGGTGCAGGAGTTGGTGAGTGAGGGAGCAGAATGGTCTGGGTAGAGGAGTGCAACGAGGGGAAGCAGATCTTTGGCCCTCAGGTAGATATAGCGAAGAGCAACAGAATCATCCATACAAGCATTGCGTATGGATTCATCATAATATTCAAGCACGTTTTCCGTCGCTTCCGTCTTTTTTGTCTGTTCGTCATGACACACTTTAATTGCCTCTAGAGGGACTTTAGTAATATCCGACTCTTCAAGAGCAGCTTGCATGTCGGAAACTTTCTGACGCAAAGCTGCATTTTCTTCCATCAGAGCCGCAATCTTGGCCTCTAGTTCCGCGGTATTCTCCACTGGGATTAACGCATCGAACGACGACTGACAAGATATGGAACCTGTTTGGCACATTTCTTCAGCTACGTGACGACAGAGAGTTGCCAGAAACAGGACATTCATCGTTTCGTTCCCCTTGAGAATATCATTGACCTCCAAAATGCACTTGTTCCCGAGGATAGACTTGCCTGCAGAAACAATCAGCGGAGCCCTCTGAAATGGATTTTGATTGGTGAATTCCTCAATATCGATCATTGTTGGAAACAGCGTGTTCAGTAAGCGTCCGTACTGTCGACAATCCTTCAGACAGTCTTTAAAGTCTGTTACAAGATCATTGGGAGTAGCTAGGGTAGAGTTGATCCATCTGAGGAGGGCATGTTCTGCGGCCAGCTCATTATCTGCTTTGATCTCGTAAGAAGCACTATCTCGAGACAGTGGCTTTGGATACTCTATGGCCAGCTTTATGACCATCCCATTCTTCACTACCTGCCATAGCAATCCATGCAAAAGATTTCCCTACCGGAATGAACCAACCAGTCCCACCATACCTTTCCCTCGACTAAATCAGATGGCGCAATATTCACCAATGAGCAGTTGAGCCTTCTTGCAGCCTTGAGCACCAGCGTTTGGTTCTCCAACATTAGGAAATATCTTCGTCGCTCGTCGTTACAGTCCCGAATCAGGCGCGTCGGTATCGACCCAGGCGCCAGCACGTTGATCAGCTTGCTACTCTTAGTAACCTCACACTGACACTGAGTACCAGAACACCACTCCATCCCGACAGCGTTCTGCAAAATTCTCTTCTGTCAACAGCAGCTCAGACTCGAGGAGCGAGTTGACATGCTGAAGGAGCCGAGAGATGTCGCCCATGGCTGTTCGTTCAACCAGCCACAATTTTCCACTATTATATAAATGTTTTTACTGGCTTATTCTGAATGGAGCAGTTCTCGAGAAGAAACTGCCGTATCGACTATCAGTTCGTCCATTACTGGTTCTTCAGCTTCCAGTTTACCCGATGCCAGCTTGCCTGCTTCCAATGTATTAGCTGGTTGCTTCCGTTTTCCATTTTTGATGATAGCCAGATCAGCCTCGATATTATCATTGTCTATTTTGGTAGCATTTATCCTGGCTGCCTCTACAAATTAGTAAATCAGCCACTGGAACTTTTGTTCTTTTTCCGAGTCTTTTCCAAAATTTCATTCTCCGTCGCCTACAAAACAAATGGAGAGGCACCGATTTGTGTACTCTTTTTTCGTCATCCAGCGCCTGCACCTTTGACTTGTAGTCATTTACAATATTTTCCACTTTAACTCGCTTCCTCTCGTGGGAAACTGTTGTCCGTTCCGCCCTCCTCCTCTCCAGCTCCTGCAGTTCCTTCCCCAATGCAGGATGGCTTCCCTTCTTGACCTCTTCAATTTCTTGGTTGATATCAGCCATCTTTTCCTCTGCGAGCGCCTCCCGCAGGATTTTGAACTTTGATCGCAATTTATTTGCCTCCCGCTCAAGATTACTCTTGGACGGCGGCGATCGAGTCGTTTCCATTGCTTCGTCTTGGTCGTCCGAGAGATTTCCCACATCGGAAATGTCGCCAATTTCTGAGCTGTCGTCGGACATGACCGTGTCCGTGTTTATCGAGTTCCAATTGGCCCGCCAACAGGTGATTTGCCATCTTTATATACATTGTCAACTATGCTGTCGTGTTTATGCAGTCTTGAAGTGACGCAGTCCGTAGGAGACGTAGCCCATCCGGGCAATGACCACGCCACTGGCAGCACTTAGAGCTACCGGCATGTTGGCGCGGGTGGCGTACGCACGGGGCCCCATTGCAACAAGCAACAGAGTAGAGGCCACTACATATCAGACTCTGCAGTTAGGGTACAAATTGACAGGTCAACTCCATCCAATGCACGCCCCGTCTGTATAAGCCGAGCAGAGATGCCATACAAAACTCCAAAGCCTAATCCAGCAAGTAGTGAGGGCATTGATGCGCGGTTCATGTAGCCATATATTCCACCACCAGCACCTAGCGTGTCAGGGTACGAAACGGCATACAGGCAGCAGACATGGCCCAACAGGCACACTGTTCAAGGGACATTCTAGGCTGTGATGGAGGTTTCAGCGAGGCCATCCGGGGAGCCGTGATTTGACTTTACATTTTTGATCCGAATTAGCTCTACGACAACCTTAATGGCCGGGCGTCCAAATTGAGATAAATAAGGCAATTTGATATTCACACAGCAATGGGGTTTCTTGCTGGCAAGACCACCAGCTCTCGCCTCTTAAATGTCATTGGTACTTTCACTGGACTGGGCTTATTGTAGACCGAATACTGGTCAAGGCCAGTGACCGCCTGGTGCTATGGCAGATTTTAGTGCTCAGTGTCATTTCGCTGGTTGCATTTGGTACACGCCTCTTCTCCGTCATCCGGTACGAGTCGGTAATCCACGAGTTTGACCCATGGTTCAATTTCCGTGCTACCAAGTACCTCGTCGACAATGGATGGAGCGCCTTTTTAAATTGGTTTGATGACCGCTCCTGGTATCCGCTTGGCCGAGTGGTGGGAGTAACAGTCTATCCAGGCATAATGATCACATCTGCCGTGTTGCATTACGTGGCAAATTCAGTGCTCTCTTTGGGAATTGACATTCGTGATGTTTGCGTGTTCTTGGCACCAGTTTTCGCAGGATTCACCTCTGTGGCTACTTACCTACTTACCAAAGAACTGGCCGGCGGAGGAGCTGCCCTTTTAGCGGCCGCATTTATGGCTGTTTGTCCGGGATACATTTCACGTTCTGTGGCAGGTTCCTATGATAACGAGGGAATTGCAATCTTTTTGATGATGGCCACATTCTTCTGTTGGATCCGGGCAGTCAAAAGGGGATCGGCCATTTGGGGCGCACTCACTGCGGGCTTTTACTTTTATATGGTGTCGTCTTGGGGTGGCTACGTATTTATCATCAACTTGATCCCCTTGCACGTCTTTGCTCTGCTGGTGATGGGTCGATATAGCACCCGCCTATACACGTCGTATTGCACGTTTTATGTACTCGGAACTTTGGCGTCAATGACTATTCCCTTTGTCGGTCTTGCTCCCACCCGCAGTAGCGAACACATGGCCGCCATGGGCGTGTTCTGTTTGCTGCAATTGCTGGCCTTTGTTAATCGCGTCCGTCAACTTGTGGATCATGAAGAACATTTCAAGCGGCTAACTATCGGACTTGCAATCGGTCTTTGTGCCGTCCTTGCAGCTGTTTTTGTGGGATTGTCCGTTTCTGGGTATATCGCTCCCTGGGCAGGCCGATTCTACTCGCTTTGGGACACTAGCTATGCACGAAAGCACATTCCCATCATTGCCTCAGTTTCAGAACATCAGCCCACTAGTTGGGGCTCGTTTTTCCTTGATCTTCACATGCTGCTCTTCATGGCACCGGCGGGACTGTATTTCTGCTTCCAACAAAGACGCGATGAGCACATTTTCCCCGTAGTGTATATTCTATCCGCCACATACTTTGCCGGAGTGATGGTACGCCTGATTCTGACTCTAGCGCCCATTATGTGTGTTTTGGGTGCCATTTCCGCCAGTGTCCTCTTCTCCACATATACACCAGGCCCCAAGAACACTCGCAGCTGCGCACTCTCAATGTTCACCGTCTTGGCACCCACAGTGGTCCTGATCTCCTACTTTATGTGGCATTGCACTTGGGTAACCAGTTCCGCCTACTCATCTCCCTCCATCATCATGTCTAGCACCGATCCCCGCAATGGCCAACCCCGAATCATTGACGATTTCCGCGAGGCATACTACTGGCTGCGTCGTAATACAGACGAAGATGCCAAGATCCTTGCCTGGTGGGATTACGGCTACCAGCTGGCAGGGATGGCTGATCGAACCACTATTGTGGATAATAACACTTGGAATAATACTCACATTGCCACTGTGGGAAAGGCATTGGCACTTTCTGAGGGAAAGGCATATCCGGTGCTGCGCCAACTCGACACGGACTACGTGCTGATCCTGTCAGGAGCCATGTCTGGGTTCGGTGGAGACGACATTAACAAGTTCTTGTGGATGATTCGCATCGCTGAAGGCGTCTTTCCCGAGGATCTTCGCGAACAAGACTACTTGACTGACACTGGTGACTACCGTCAGGATCTGCAGGCCCCCAAGGCGATGCAGGAAAGCATTCTGTACAAAATGACCTATTATGGCGTCGCTAGCACGATGGGTCCGCAGGCCGTAGATCGTGCCCGACAGCAGCCCATTCCTGGCGTCGATCCTAAACTCTCTACACTTGTCGAAGCATACACAACTGATAGTCACATTGTGCGCATTTTCAAAGTTAAAAATCCCGATGTGCTGGGAAGGTCTCTATTTGCCTAATTAATTTAAAGGATTCTATTAATAAGTGAATACTGTTTATGAGATGGTATTGTAAAGTAGTGGCACCCAATCGATATAGAGGGTCCTCTTGTGATGTAAAGGATTGATTGATTAGCTGGGTATTTGAGGACAGTGAGATGTGTATCAATACTATTATAGGATTAGCAGTGAACAACCCCCCTTCCCGTCTGTGGTATTATCCCCACTATGCGACACTTTGATGAGCGAGCCAGTTTGATTAAAATAAGGGATTCTTTTACAGGCCACATCCTCGCTATGACTGGACTGGATTGTAGGATAGCATATATATCTGGGTTGGAATTGTCAATTATGAGTGGATACTACTTGACAGATTCTATTAGTGAGATTTTGTTATTAGTAGGCGTGGGGCATTTCTAGGCGACCATCCTCAGCATCCTAGGTATTCTCGGTATTCTCAGTATTCTCAGTATCCTGGGTATTCTCGGTATTCTGGATTGAGGTCACTAGTGGATATTGTCTTGTAAATTCTGTACAGCTCATGTTCGGTAGATGGCAAGCGTCTTGTCTTCGCCGCCATATGCTAGCAGGTCGGCGTGCCAATCTACGCAAAGTACTTTGCTCGCACACGCCTCTCTAATGGTTGCTGCCGGGACAGCCAGATCCTTCCTATCCCATAGTAATACAGCCCCGTCCGTGCCGACGCTGACGACTCTATTTCGATCCAATGGATCCAGAACAACACCCGACACCCAGCCCGTATGAGCCGCGTCTTTTCCATTTAACGATACGGACGAACTCGTGAAATCCCAAACATGAAGACTGCCGTCGGAATGGCCCGTTACAGCCAATCCGCCGTCCATCGATACGGCCGAGATGGCATCTGGGGCGGTCCAAGTGGCCATAATAACCATTTCTGGCAATTTCCATCGCTTGATTTGGCGGTCCCAACCAAAAGTGTAGAGGTGGCCCTCATGCATTGCCAAACCCGAAATGGTACTTTCATGCGCCTTTTGGGGGATGCAGGATTGTGTAGGTATGGCTTCTCGAGCAACTCCAGGCCTGGAGTAGCGGGTCTTTTTTGTTCGTTGTGTCGATTGTGCCACAGGAAGGACAGCCGCCTCGGTGCTGGTGCTAAATTTACAAACAAAACCCTCATAGTCGGCAGTGTAGATTATACTATCGTCCACAAGAATGCATTGCACAGCTGCTACATGTCCCAATAGCACTTGCTCAGGCGATTCTGGGTTGCTTCGACTCCACACTCGGAGGGAGCCATCCGCACTGCCGCCCACCAGACGATTCTCGTTGATCCACGAGACTGCAGTCACTGTATCAAAACTTCCCTTGAGTGCCACCGGCTCGGTACTGCCGCTGGCGTAGAACCTGACGCTCTGATCATAGGAGCCTGTCAAGACTCCTTCATCACTGGCACTGACGGCTCGCACCCATTCTGGTTCGGCAATGCTCGCTTCTATCCTAGGCTCCTCTTCTGGCAAGTCGTAGCCAATTTCGCAAATGTCCTCCTTGGAGCATCCAGAGTCTGCAAGTTGAAGGTCCAACTGTCCCCGCAGAACCTTGGTGCCTAGCCGGAACACAAACTGTGGGGCATCCACCAGCATGTGATTCAGCAGCTCCTGCAGCTCCTTGGGGCCTGCCGTGTCTGGAACCATCATCAGTCCCTCAACGACATATTCTTGCCGCTTGGCGACCAGTCTTACCCTCAACATTCAGCAGAATTCACCCATGTCTCTTCCCCAGCAATACCATACCCGGACAGCCCCCATCAACGGTGCATTTCCACTGGACCACGATGGCGAGTGCAAGGACCTCGTCGGCAAGTATCTCAAGTGTCTAAAGAGGAACAGAATGGAGCTGGTACCATGTAGGGACCTGGCGAGGGAGTATTTTGAGTGTCGCATGGACAAGGGACTTATGGCCAAGGATGACTGGAGCACTCTGGGCTTTGGCGATTTAGAAAAACAGTAGGATTCGTATAGTGAGTGTACAGTACTAAAGTCTATTTTATTGTTTGTTCAGGTCAATATACAGAGAGGCGGACAGACCAAGTGGAAAGGCACAGTTTTCGTCTATTGATAAAATTGTCAGCGCAATTTGGTGCGGCCCAGAATCCAAGCTGGCTATTGTAGCAGCAGGAATTTTTAGCAGCGACACTATGACATTGTCTTTTGTAATCTCGGCTGGGAATCTTTGCGACTGTCCATTAGAAAAGTTGACCTGAGCAGCAATAGTCTTTGTCGTAGTTGTCGATAGCTTGCCTTTGATGACTAGGTGCATTGGACATTTCCCACTACACTTGTAGGGTCTCTCCATGGTATAAGAGATTGGATAAATATTAACAGAAAGTCTCTGAATGCTTTCATCGACAACCAAAGGTCCATTTCCAAGGACAAAATCTTGCAAGTCCACCGAGACATTTTCAAAGCCCAGCAGAACGTCATTAGAACCTCGATTCTGGACCATGGTGAAGAGAAACGCCTGAAATCCTTCCCGAAATCCCACTTCATTGTATTTTATGTTTGCTATCAAGGTGTCCCGTTGACGGTCTGTAACATTGCTCGGCTGTCTCAGCATGCACGCAATCCTGCTGAGCAAGCTCTGTCGTCGCTCCTCAAGCGTGCCAGCTTGCGTTGATTTAGTAATTTTTGATTGGTAAAATTGATCATACAGTTCATGATTGTAAAAGTTGGGCACAGCAATTCCATATTTAATCTTCAAAAAGTGATAATGCCGAAAGACAAAATTTGGAACGGCTGGATGGAATTGCGGTTGGACATGCAGTGCTGCCACAATGACGGCAAGTCGAACTGTATAGGTGGCATCTTCAATCTTTGGTTCTTGGATCAAATAGAATTTTTCCGTCTTGAGGAGTCGACCACAAGATGAGTTGACAAGACTCGGATTTCGCTTCCCAAGAGCGAAGAGTGATACATAGTACTCATGCTCTTCCTCGGGAAACTTTGCCAAGGCCAGAGGCAAACAACGCAAAATCTTGATCAGTGTCTCCTCATCCTCAAGGATCAGTGACGATATCAACACGCGGACAGCTCTTCTAGACTCGGCCTCGGTATCATCCAGATGCGAGAGGATACTTTCCACGGGCGACAACGAAAGGGTCACCGAGTGAGATCCAACAATGTCAGCTAACGCCAAGAAGGAAGCTACCCGCACTGTCGCTGATTCATCCTGAAACGAGTCGACTAGGAATTCGACGGCTCGAGTGGAAAAATTCTTTGACTTGAGTGCCAGCTTCCGAATTGCAGAAATGGCCGCAAGTCGGACCATTTCAAATTCGTCTTCGAGGGCCACAACAAAACTGCCACAATAGGACCATGGGAGGGCGACGTCATGTCCATCCACATTTATGGAGCCAGGCGCTTCCTTGCTGAGTAGTTGGCAGAGTATCTGTTCGTTGGACTCTATGTTGCCGAGAAAGTTGCAGGCCATGGCGCGAATAGGGGCCTGTGTGTCGCCAATAATGGTACCAAGGACAATGAACACTGCATCTTTTAGCTTTAATGTCTGGTTAGCGACAGCAGAGCCGTATCCACGCACCTGCACAGTGGTATCCGCATAGCTACCAGCACACTGACAAAGCAATTGCATGGCATAGCTTCGACAATGAGGGTCAAGGTCGTCATTCACACACCTTTCCAGCTTTTCATACAAAACGGATACATTTGTGCTATTTACAATCATGGAAAAATTGTCAATGACAACCTTGAGCACTCTCTACAAAATCAGACGTCCACACGTCACCAGACCTGTCTCACACCAATAATAGGATCCTGTATCAGACACTCTATTAATACACGACAAAACTTAGCAATATCAACGTCCCAGCTCTCCACAGGCACTCTGAAAGCCGCCTCCCTTGCCTCATCTTTCCCACACAACTGCCGCAGCATCCAAAACATACCCCCGCCACGCCAATTAAGGACACATATGTCCCGATCCATTTATAAGTGATGCCTCAAATATACCAAAACGGTTATAATGAACCCCGATACGCCTATATTGCGGATGCCACCCCAAATAAAAAGGGAGAGCCGGCGCGCGGACGACAATGCAATTCAAGCTCGCCCTTTTTACCGGCCTGTTGGCTCTGTTTGGATGTGTGGAGAGTGGGCTGCAATCTAAGCGCACAGAACGACACCGCTCTGTGGGTACGCCAAGATTGTCATCGGGAAAGACTGTGTCTCCATATACTGCGCGGGTTATTAAGAGGTCCGCTTTGGTGAAGCAGAATCTTCGCAACTTGCGCGCGGCCAACAGCTCCTCGTCCAGCTCCTCCTCCGGATCGTCGTCAGTATCTTCGGGATATTCTTCCAGTTCCAGTTCTAGCAGTTCCAGTTCCAGCAGCTCCAGCAGCTCCAGCTCCAGCTCCTCCAGCAGTGGAAGCAGTTACCTCGTGTCACGTCACTCTAGCTCATCGAGCTCTTCCAGTTCCTCTTCCTCGTCTGGCTACTCGCGCCGTCGTGGACGCAGAGGATCTCGTCGCTCTGGACGCTCTTCTCGTCGTTCTCGTCGCCGTAGACATTCAAGCTCAAGCTCAAGCTCGTCTTCAAGCAGCAGCTCCAGCTCCTCCTCCAGCAGCAGTTTTGGTTCATCCTCCAGCAGCAGTTCTGGTTCATCCTCCAGCAGCAGTTCTGGCTCATCCTCCAGCAGTGGATCGAGCAGCAGCTCTAGCTACAGCAGCGGATCGAGCAGTAGCAGCAGCAGCAGCTCATCATCAAAATATTCGAGCACCAGTAGCACCTCAAGCAGCTATTGAGCAAATAATGCAGAGACTCATTTAAGCAAGTAGTAGTATATTAATTCATCACTAAGTATGACGACTTGAGTAAACTGCAGTCTCTGCGCGTATTTTTGAATATGTGAGACGTCGCTCAGTCTCTGGTAATAAGTGCTGCATGTGCTAAATTGTGGCGTTGCATAAATATTAATCACCAAATGCAGTATAGTGAATAATCAGTTCAAAATGGAACGTCCACGAGAGCATTTTTGCAATCATGCTGCTAAAGTGTGTCGTTACTGGCATTGTCCTAGTCATTGCCAGTGCATCTTCAGTCTCTCCCGCTGGAGATGCCGGGCTTGATATTACCCGAGTGCACCCATTACTGCCTCGAGGCTGGACGGCTGCTACCAAGAGACGTCACGGACGTCGTGGAAAGAGCCATGGACGCCATGAAAAGAGCCGTAGACGTCGCTCAAGCTCCAGTAGTTCGTTTTCGTCTTCGTCTTCGAGTTCAAGCTCCAGTTCCAGCTCTAGTTCCAGCTCCAGCTCCAACTCGTATTCGTCCGTGGGATCTAGTGTCTCGACAGACTCTTCAAGCTCAAGCAGCAGCAAAAGTAGCAGCTCTGGTTCATCCGGCTACACTGGGTCTGATTCATCGTCTTCGTCTTCGTCTTCGTCTTCATCATCTTGGGCATCGTCTTCATCATCAAGCTCATCTTATTCTTCAATGAGTTCTACATTTACTTCTACTGGAACGTCATCTTCAGGCACGGGATCATCTTCTAGCTCTTCATCTGGCTCCTCATCGAGATCGTCGTCTAGCTCGGACGATTTCCCGTCCAGCGTCTCAACTGGCGACAACAACAGTCGCCGCGTCACCAACTCTAAGCGGGGTCGCATTGTTATCCGTACTACCGGTGGTCGTCGCTCAAAGTACATTCAACGCAGATCCACTCAATCTGGTCGACTTCGGCCCAAAAGTGGGACCCGTCGCGCTGTGGGACCGCGTGGTTACGGCGATGACGGGGCTAAGAGATCGATGCGGAAGGGCGTGGAGCGCACTCATAGCCGCGGACGCTCACTCATCGGACGCAGAGTTTAAGAATCGAGCACCTATTAAGCGAAAAAGAAGACGCTACCGATTTAGCTAGGCGTCCAAATACTGTAATAATGATCATTATATTATTGTATGATTGACAACACTATTGCTCTTTTAGGTGCGACTCGACCAAAACAATGCTCGCCCTTATAGAGACTGTCTGAGAAAATGCCATTTAATAATGGGTACCATCCCCATGTCGTTTAGTACTAGCCGTATCTGCTTCAACGACGCCCTTATGATGACGTGAGGGTATTGCAAAGCATTTTCGGGGTAGCCAGGGCAACCAACCATAGATGCTTGGCCGATACAACTGCTGCATCCTTTCAGAGTAATTTTCGGATCAATGCAATTGCGGCAATCTGCCGATAATGTTATAGTTTGTAATTAATTACTGTTCCCCAGCGCACAATTCCGTGTGTAACGGAACCGGAAAATCGTGTCAGTCATGAATCTGTCACTCGTCGCACTATTTTTCATTTCGCCAAATTTCGTACCCGCCAGTTGCTCAGATGGACTCACTGAAGAGCAGCTGCTTGTTCAAAACTATTCAAAAGCTCAAGCTTTAGCCGATTTTAAGGTGTCATTAGAGTCAGCAGCGCTCCTCGGAAACTTTGACAATATTCCTGCCATTCCTGGCAGATCATCTGCAGAGCGTGTGCTATACTATGCCATGTTTCGTGACACTGCTTGGGATATATATCCCGATTTACTTTCTGCTAGTGATCTTGAGCAAAATGTCCACTCCATTCTGATTGCGGACAACCCGAAAATACTTGAATTCTTGCCAGAGCTGCTTGAGCAAGTTCTTGATTCAAATAATCTGGCCAACTATGATGCAATCAATCTTACAAAGACTCTATCCGATCTGTCCATGTTCGAGTACTCTGATATAGACCCATTATTTGCCTCGTTGCGTGTAGTCAACTTTTTAAAGGAATGCAAACTAAAAATTGCGTGTACACCATTCACTGCAATCTTGACCGGAAATGTTGAGATTATCCATTCGTTAATTAAAGAAGGATTATGGGTGCCGAAATGGCATCTGCTCCACTACGCGATCAACTCGAAAGAATCAGAGTGCTTAATGTTATTCCTGCAACACGTAAAGGAGAAATTAGATTTGAATGAGAACACCCTCCGGACCCTAGTTTCAAATAACCGTTTAGATGCTCTCCGTTATATACACCAACGCGAATCTAAATTGCGGCTGTGTAGGCGTTCAATCGAGGATGCCATTGAACTTGGACACGTAGAGCTTTTGGAGTGGTATTTCTCTGTCAATCCAAATATACCCCCACCGAAGCCAGCAGCACTGAAATTGGCACGCTGTTCAGAGTCTCTCAAACAGTTTGTGCTTAAGCACTTTCCAGAATTTGATCTGAACAAGATTTAGTTATCCTCAATAATAATATATGTCGCGTAGTGGGGTTAATACCACAGACGGGAAGGGGGCTTGTTCACTGCTAATCCTATAATAGTATGGATACACATCTCACTGTCCTCAAATACCCAGCAACTAATCAACCCTCTACGTCAAATACCCGACTAACCAATCCTCTGCCTCTACCTCTACCTCTACGTCACATACGGACCGCAAGGAATATAACTTGCTTTATTTCTGATAAACAATTATAAGATGCGCTGGTGGAATTTTTCGAGAGGAAAGTATGATGACAGCACAGCCCGATCAGCAAACAATCGGCCAGACAGCTCAGAGACTGCCCGCATGCAGTCTTCGACTTTTCTAAACTCGACAAAAATCTTGCCAATTCCCGCTACTCGGTGCTCTAATGATGGTCTTGGTACGTGAATGGTGACAATGTCTCCATATTGTTCGCATTCTTCACGAATGTCGGCAATGATGTCTTCATAGTCTTGGTCATTAGTAAGATCATCTGTAGTGACCATGTTGAGCAACTGCATCACAAGAGACGGGTCAGTTGTTGCTTTTCCAGGTGTCAGAGAGAATAGCGACAGGGCGAGGGCTACTTGCTCGTCATCAACACAGTCTGGTAGTTTCCTGACGACTAGACGATGCTCGCCAAGGTCAAACCCATCCAGCCCCTTTCTCATCGGCTCCACTACAGCCGGATCATCCAACTCGAGGACAGCAACACCAAACGTCTCCGTGCCGAGACTCTCGTCATGGAGAACGCGCAAGAATTTGATTTGTCCAAACGGAGCCAGCAGGTACTTCAAATGTGCTTCAGTTAGGAATTTTGGAATTCCCGAAATGACAAGTTGATTATTCTCTGACGGTTCTGCTTGAGTTTCAGGCCCACCATTACTAACCGTTTGGTATTCACGGGTACGACGTACAATAATTTGATGGCCACGGAAGTGCTCACCATCAAGTTTAGTGGCTAACTCGGCCTCCTCGGGCGATCGCAGATCAACAAAGGCATAATCCCGATCGCCAGCAATTTCCACTCCCAGGACATATATTCCGGCAGTGGACGACTGATTGGCTGCCATGCGCTGATTAAAGAAATCGGCAATCTCGTCCTCGGTAGCATTCTTTGGGATTTCGCCCACATACACTCGTCTCGCTTGCTTAGATAATGCTGGCGCAAACAAAGCCGCCCCTGATGAGAGATATGACGCAGTATCGGGTGTAGTATTGGTCAGCATTGCCAACATGGCAGCCTTGGTTGGGTCCAGTGTCGGTGGCACAAAATTGGTAATCTTGGCAATGTTTCCTGGAGGGGGAAATAGTCCAGTCAGTTTTGCCTTGTCCGCAGTAATCCTCTCGAATCCAGCTGGTGCCGCATCCCAATTTTTCAATACACGCTGTCGCTCCTCCAGTGGGAGAGCCACTCCACGGTAGGGACTAAGATTTTCCACTGAATATTTATCAAAGAGGGCGATAGGACTCTTGTCACGGCGTCGGCCATTGCCACCGTCACGGAAATACCGACCGTTGTCACGCTCGTAGTCGCGACCACGACGATCGTCTCTGCTACGGGAGCGACGTCGTTCTCTATCGTCATAACGACGTTCTCGTCCGTCGTGTCTATCTCTGTCACGTCGGTCTCTGTCACGGTCACGGTCTCTATGGGATTCTCTGTAGGGCTCTCTGTGGGATTCTCTGTAGGGTTCTCTATGGGATTCCCTTTCTCGGCCTCTTTCCCGGTCCCTTTCTCGGTCTCTATCTCGGTCTCGACCTCCATGGTGGCGACTATGGTCAGCTTCGCGGCCACGTCTGTCATCATAGCTCGAGGTACGGCCAAGGTCTGCATGTTAGTGTTCTATCCATATTATACCGTATCCTGCGCTGGAAGACCGTCCTCCTAGTCTTGGGTCACTGGGGGGCACTATATAATTCGTAAGAGTCTTGGGAATCAAGGCAGTACCATATCCATATTCTCGGGATTCCATTGATACTGACCCAGGTCAAGTTCGTTTTTGATTGGGATTAGTTATTTATGAGCTAAATTACAGTGTTCTGCAGCATGTTCCACTGTTATTACGTTGAATATATAGCAAGGAATGGACCGGGATGGTGGCAATGGCAAAAGGTGCTAGCCAAGGAGGAGCATCAATCAGGGATCGAGTGGCATCCAGCCCAAACGCTCAGATAGCCGGCTACCTGCTGGAGTGGCAGGAACAGGCCGCATCCCGTAATGACAGGCTTCAGTTTGTATATCGACGGGTAATCCATTGGCAGTGTCTAAGGTGGTAGGCGCTCATGTCCCTGCTGGAGCTTGACGCGTCTGTGACGGATTTCGGACAGCTTGAAAAGCTACATGGCATTGGGAGTAATATCAGAAATAGACTAGAAAAGCGTTTTGTGGACGATGGCGGGTCAGTTCCACGGCCGCCACAAACAATCCCACTGGTTGTAGAACCAGCACCGAAAAGACGAAGAGCAGCAGTCGTCAAGGAATATGTTCCCGCATTCAGATCTGGACCCTATGCCATGTTGATTGCTCTGCACTTGGAGAAGCATCATCCTAACCCAAAGGGCTATCTTTTGAAGCAAGAAATTGTATCGCAGGGACAGGCCTACTGTCTTTCGCCAATGGACGAGGGACCGTTTTGTCCAATTCAAGGAGCTATCAAAACTCTAATAGCCAAAGGTTTTGTGGAGAAATGTTCCATTCCCGCGCGATTCTCCCTCACCGATACTGGAGTAGAGCTTGCTGAGCGATTGTGGAATTCGGGAGAGCGGCGTAGCTCAGCGCCGATGCCCGAGTCTCCTCCTTCTGTTGCTGACGAAGAGGTCGAAATGAACCCTTTGGGAAGCCCCGATTTTGAAACCTTTACAATAAGCCAATTTGACATTGTTTTGCTCGTTGACACGCGTGAGGTCAAATCCAGGGAAGATCGAGACTTTATTATTAATCGGCTTCAAAGCGCAGGGATACCCTCGGAACAGAGATGTCTAGAGCTGGGTGATTTTATGTGGATTGCTCGCGCAAAACCTCACGTCCGTATGCGAATCAAACTCTTCTAATGCTTAGAGGCACCTGATGAGATTGTGCTAGATTACATTGTGGAGCGAAAACGGGAGGATGACTTGTTGGCGAGTATTCCCGATGGTCGATTCATAGAACAAAAGGTAGTGTTGTGCAAAGTGTCACATATTTGTAGTTTCGCCTTAGATCGTCTGGAATCAAGAATTTAATCTACTTGGTGGAGAAGTCGGGCTCGGCAGATTTTAGCAACATTGGCAAGGACAAGTTTGATGCTGCTATTGTGCATACCCAGATAGTGGATGGTCTCCATCTACGCTACACAAGTGGCATTGAGGAGACTTTACGGTTCTTAATAACCCTATCCATCGATATAACAAATCGAGCAGCAGAATCCCTCCATGCCGGAATAATGGGCGCTCCTGTTATACGGGACGCTTACTTTTCCAAGTTAGAGGCAGAGGGCAAGCTGACAGGGAGACGACTGTTTCAGAGTTTCGGATGTTTCACTCAGATGAATAGTAAGTCGGCCAACTTGTCCATCAAAGATTTGTTTATGAAGCAGCTCCTCTCCATCCGACAACTTACTGTGGAAAAGGCAGCCGCGATCACCCAGAAATTTCCATCAGCATTGTCATTGTGGCGACACTACCAGTCACTCGCCACTGAAAAATCCCGTGAACACTACTTTAAGGAATGGGAAGTATCCGAATCGCAGCGCAAATTTGGTCTTGTACTGTCTAAAAGACTCTACCGACTGTTTTGTTCCTCATACACTGATGATGATCGCTTGTAAATAAAAGAAATTTCGGGATATTAGCTTTATCATGCGGGACCCAGTGCCACTGGAGGAATTCCTGGCAGGCAAATACTCTGTGCCAGAGGACACTGCTCCCGACATTTGTGCTGGTGGATGGGTACGGCTGCAAGATGCGATTGCAAATGCTGCGCCCTCTGAATTACAAAACTTGGGGGAGGATTTTGACTTTCAGCCCTTTTCTACTCAAACGCAGAATCAAATCATGTCGCTGTGGAAGTCGGAATATGAAACGCCTTGCATTGAGCGCACCTCCAAGCTAATCCTGTCGCCGGCTACACCAACGCTCTTTGACGACTGTGATTGTCCTGATGACGACATGTTAGCCATCCCATCGCAGCCAATCGGATTTTCACAGGAATTCAAGACCGCTGGCGGAAAGACCATCCCACCGCCCTCGCCTGCAAATCGGAGGACGACGGCGGATTTGCCAGTCGAGATGCCAGTGAGCTTTGTGGGATTTGCAACCGCGGCAGGGAGGAAGATTGATCGTCCTTCTGCCGAAGCGATTTCCAGGGCAGAATCCTTGCTGAGAGATAGTAATACGCCTCGTATAACAACAAAATTCAAATCGCCGTCAAAAGAATTGAAATTGGCTATTGATTTTCCCCTCCAATCTACTGGTTTGCCTCTCCAACCTACCAATTTGTCTCACCCGCCTACCGATTTGTCTCTCCAACCTACCGATTTGTCTCTTCAGCCTACCGACTTGTCTTTCCAATCACCTCAAAACATGCCTAAAGTGTCCTTCCAAACAGCCGCTGGGAGAAGGATTAAGAGTCCATCAAAGGATGCTTTGAAAAAGGCAGACCAGATATTTTCAAGTGGAGACAATTTCTCGGATGGACGGGCGATCGGGCCTCTGTCCATCGAGAACTCGATTGGTAGCGACTTTAACTCTACTTCAATGTTTTCTTCGGCTTCAGGGAGGAAGATTGCTACGCCATCATCGGCAGCCATCGCGAAAGCATCCAAAATATTGTCCTCAGTGAACAGTGATCATGATGCTGCTACTGGACCGCCTGGGTCTATTACTAAAGGATGGAAGGCGCCTCTCGATGTAAAGGCACCGAAGAAGACCAAGCTTGCGAATCCACAATTCAAATCCCCTTCACTGATTAATCCCTTCGAGACCGCTCTTGTCAAGGGCGTAGAAAGGTCGGGATTTATGGCAAAACTCAATTCTACAAAGACGCCGCCTCGTGAATGCTCCACCCTGACTTTTGACATTTGCGTTCCTCCAGGTAATATCCTTGCTGAATCCTCATAATCATATAGAAAGGAAGTGTCTCTGTGATTGTAAGAATCAATGCCAGAATCGCCAACATAATCGCCAGCATAATCAACGGCAGAATCAACAGCAGAACGCAACTGGTCCGGTCTTTTCCAACGTGTATGCCTCGGCACTGCAATGTTTTGGATCTTTGGATGTCCGGTGGATTCAAAATCACATGTTTATGATCATCTGGAAGCTTTTGTCCTATTATAATACTGGTATTGCCGATTTTTGCGGCATGTCCCTAAACACTGAAACGGTCATTTCACAGTTGTGCTACAGGTATGACAGGGAAATCAACAAGGCACAAAGATCGATTCTGAAAAAGATTGCGGAGCGAGATGACAGTCCAAGTGCATACATGGTCTTGTTCGTTTCCTCCCTTCAACCAGACTGTGCAATGAGCCTTTCCGATGGATGGTACTCGCTCAAGGTTACCCATGACCTGTCAATTGAAAGGTTGATTACTTCAGAGAAAATCAAGGTCGGTCAAAAACTAAAAGTGTCCCTTGCGCAGGTCGTATCTGAAGAGGCCACCGACATTCTAGATGCACAGGACAAGGTAAGATTGAAGATTTTCGGAAACTCGACTCGACCGGCTCGGTGGCATGCCAAGCTGGGCCGACATCGAAGCGTGTCGTTTATTGTTTCTCTGTCTTCAGTCGACGCCGATGGGGGACTGATATCCTGTCTTCAGGTTGCTGTCATTCGTAGATACCCGGCACTGTACATGGTCGAGAGAGAATCGGGGCAAAGACAAACAGTTACTGAAGAGGAGCTTGACAACCTGACACGATCTGAAGATTACACCGAATCAAAGTCGGTAGACCAAATAATCAGCGTGCGGATGACTGTCAAATTTAAAGTTGCCGATTGCTGCGGAAAGCCGGGCGCTTTGAATATTGGAATTGTTACATTATGGGACTCGAATCCCGAAATGTATTCCAGGGTTGTGGAGGGATCTATTCTACAGATCACCAGCATGAAGCCAACAATCAAAAAAAGAAATGTGGTGTATATATCTTCAGTGCGGACCACCCGTATTTTTTTCCTCAAAGACTATCAGACTGAAAAAATTCCTACCGGAAGACCTCCGATTAATCCAAATGAATTATTAGAGGAGCAGGAGGATTATGATCTTCTTGGCGTGGTCGTTCGATGGGAATCGGATCATTTATGGCTTGCCATAGGACGTAAAAAGGTGGCTTCAGTCAAGCTGCTGCGAAACAGATCCACAGTGTTTGTCAAAAATGTAACTGGGACGATTTGTCTAATCATGTGTAGATGCAAGTTTTGCTGCTGGACATTTCGTTCATGTACTATGATCCCCGTCACGGGTTTCCTGTATTTCTATCCAGTGAGCAAAGTCAAATAGTCAAGGATCCCACTCCATTCCCAATCCAAGAACAAGTCGATGCAGCAGTGATTGCCGCAGCCGAAGAATATGTAAATAGCATCGTCCATAAATAGAAATTTGTCCAGGGTCTGGGTAGACTGACATGACCTCGGAATATAAAGATGCCGCTGATGAGCACCCTAAAAAAGCAGTTGATGTAGAAGAGGGGGGTTCTTTTGATGAGGAGGAAGCGTTGTTTGATGAAGAGGAAGCGCTGGTTGATGAGGAGGAAGCGCTACTCAACTCGGACGACATTTTGGAAGAATATGATGGCGAGGACCCTATGATCGTCGACGCCACTATGGATGATGATGTGGTGCCGTATGCTGCAGAGTTGGAACTGCATGATGGGGATCCGTCTTACTCGCTTTCCGTCAACCCGCACGACCCTACACTCATTGCCTCGGGCGGTGGCAACGACAAGGCCGTTCTTTTTCGACTCGACGACACTGATACCCTCAAAGTGGACATTCTTACAGAACTGTGTGGCCACACTGATACGGTGGAACATGTCAAGTTTAGTACTGACGGGAAATTACTGGCCACTGGTAGCTTGGACGGCACTGTTCGTATCTGGACCACGGAAGGAAGCTGTGTCCACGTACTTGAGGGTCCCTCTGAAGTGACTGTACTCGGAGCCTTGTTGACTAATCATTTTAGTGGCTGGATTGGCATCCAAAGGGACCAGTATTAGCAGCTGGAAGCGCAGACGGAACCGTTTGGATGTGGAACGCTCAGTTGGGAAAGTGCATGAACGTATTTACCGGAAATGCCACCACCTCCACCTGCGGAGCCTTTTCCCCTTCGGGAAAACAGCTGGTTACGGGTGGCGACGGCGTCGTCTTTGTTTGGGATCCAAAGGACGGCACGGCATCCATCACTTACACAGGCAACCAGCTTCCTGGAGATGCGCTGTCACTATCTGTGCATCCAGTAATGCCGGTGGCGTTGGTGGGTTTTTCGGACGGAATGGTTGCAGCACTACATTTGGGACATCAGCAAATACTGTCGCAACACAGTACGGGCGAGGCTGCCGTGGAATGTGTTTCGTTCATGAAGGGACATTCTATTATGATGGCCGGCTCTTTGGGCGGAACGGTGCACATGTTTGATGCGAACAATTACAAAGTAAGGGGAGTGTTGGGAGATGGAGAGATGGATGGGGTGACAAGTTACACATGGCTTAGCAATGAGGGCTGTCTTGCCGTGGGATGTCTAAACGGCACCATAATGGTCTGGGACGGTCGCAAGGGCGAATTACTGGCCTCATTGCCCATTGGAATGGAAGAAAACGCTATATTTGATTTGGTAGAGGTACCCAATCTCCTCCTCGCTAGCTTTGATGATGGCAAAGTGCGTATCGTAAGAATGTAAA